>JAUZND010018008.1:0-26570 GCA_034780555.1 Coelogynopora nodosa | reverse complement strand
TAAAAAAATTAGGGTCATACGTGTTATGGTTCAATCAAAAACTTAATTTCTTTGAGAAAAAATGGGCATACCCCCCCCCTCCCCGTACGAAGGGTTAATGGATACGATCTCTAAACAGGATTAATAAATACGACTCTTTACTTTTGGCGTTCCGTTTTGTAATTACTGGTGAGTTCATCGAACAACATCGCATTCATCTCCATGAAAGTTTTGAGGACATTATAGACGAGTGCCACAATCGTCTGGTTCCAATGTTCTCGTGAGATCCGGTAGAAGGAGGGGAAGAGGACTGGCATAAGACTTGCATTGTTGTCTTCGATAAGTGAGACGATGTACTCATTGTTCCAGTAGTAGAGAGCACGTTCAGCAACCTGCGTGTACATAATAGATATTTCAACATAAAACTGGACATAATCACATAATATTGTAGAGAAAAACACGTAAAATGAAAACAATTAATAACTACCATTTACGAAATTAATCAAAGTTCTTGAAATATTTTTTCAACGTCCGGAGTGAGCTCAACTGCTCAAATTCGCCTCCGGTCATGATTTTCGCTTATTCTTGATATTAGATACAGTCTTAAAAATGGGTTAATTAATAAATTGTGTCTAACTTAATCAGATACCCAAAAACTTTAGTGATATATGCCTTAATAAGCAAATTATAGTTGCAAATAAGGAATATCATATGCTATCACGAAATCACAATTATAATTTAATTCAGAAATATAGTAATGTGGATCAGTATATATATTCAAACTATATAAACTTAGGGAACAATATTTAATCTATATATAACAAGCATATGAATATTTTGAAAATTCAAAGAAAAACAATCAGAATAGTCAATATTCTAAAATAGTGTGTGTACTGTGCATATCCCCAATGAAAAATCAATCAAACATAATGTTGAGATAAATATTTTAAAAAAACGATTTATTTTTAAGACAAGTACAATGTAAATCTGAAAACCCAATCGTCTAAAACGTAATAAAAATGTCATATGTAGATCACTGCCAGCTTTGTGGCATGATTCATAAACAAGCACAAAGAAAATCTAAATATCTAATCACCTAAAATAATTGTAAAGTATCAAATCAATTGTAATTTAATTAATCACTCATTTGGTATTTTAAGTAAGGAGGAAGTAGCTGACGTTGCATTATGTTTCAGAATTGTGCCAAAGCCTTATTTATATGCACATGCTTGAACTTCTATAATCAATTTTTGAAGTACATATTTGCTTCTCTCAAACTTGCTTGGCAATGTCTTCGTCTGTCTCAGACTCTTTCACTTTCAGATTAAAGTAGTGATTTCAACCACAAATTTTATCTGTTGTCTGATCTTGTTCGATTTATTTTCTAATCTTGTTCGATTTATTTTCTAATCTTGTCTTCCATTAATTTTTTTTGTCGTGCTTCGCTTTCTTGCACGAAAGTTGCATAATCATTACAAGTTTGTTCAATAAGCTGAGGCGTAACTGGAAAGTTTTTTACATTCCAATATTTCATTCTCAAGACATATTTAGAAACCACAAAAGTTGCAACAGTATCAGGCTGAAGCGTATATTATAATTCCTATCTGGGGCAATCTAGAGAAGAATTGCTCCACATCCGCATTTTCACGGAGAAGAACTAAAACAATATTGTTAATTTAATAAATTTCAACTTGACAATTATCATTTTAATTGCAACTTGGTAATAATAAGTTTCGTTATTAGTGAATTATAAAATTATGATGCTTCGGTAGAAGTCATTTCTGATGTCTTGAAAGATATAATTTGTGATGTTTCGAAAGATTGCACTTACGACTTGAAACATTAATAACCTAATCTTAAAAGCCACAAGTTGTTGAATATTTATGTCCGGGATTATAAATTTTAAACAACGGAAAAGAGAATTGCCAAATGTCAAGTATAACAAAAGAGCTTAGTCAAGTCAGATTTGAAAAATTATCTCATACCTGAAATTGAAATTTTTGGCTATTCAGCTTCCATACCGATGAGAATAGTTTAGCAATGTCACCAATTAACAAATCAAAATTATTTAACCAACTAAATGAATAATGTATATAATTTTTACAGCAATGTTTTGCAAATTTCTTTGCAAACAAAATTAAGTATCAAAACTTTTTTGATCGTAAATTTGATACACACGATAACTTTTTTTAAATAATTTGTCGAATTGAAAATATATGAAACAGAAAAGAAAAAATATATATATATATATCAGAAATTCATAATATTATAATATATAATACGAACATTATCAGTCGATTATTATTATGAAATTATTAGTAATATGTTATTTTAAGTTGAATGATAAAGATCAATAAGGATTAAATAACATGGAAATAAAGAAAAAAATAGGAAAAAATTAAAAATTCTCGTATCGACTTGATGCCTTAAATTCGCGTATTTTCATGTCAATTCGCGTGTCACTTCGGACACTGTTTTGTACAATCAAAACATCCAATAACAGAAACGTTAAAAAAACACAATTCCGAGCATAACTTACCTCCAAACCACTACACTTAGAACATAAACATAGGTTGGTTATGTCTTAAAAATATACTAAAATTAGAAAGACCATATAATGAATAAAGCACAAGATAATTGGATAACGTATTTAATGTGATGTAGTACTGGAATCATTTTAGCACAACATATGGCATGGATTTATATAATGATACAATATATAGTCAAGCATAATATTGTACTACAAAAAAAGGTAACTGTAATAGTTAGAATGAAGGGTGACAATTAAAATATAATAAATAGCGCTTCACTTTCAATAGGTTTATTTCTATTTCCAAGAAACAAATAAGCAAAAATGCAGTAGATATTATAGCATAATTGTGGCATCACTCGTTAGAAATCGCTCTAATTCAAATAAAAACAAGACGCAAATTATCACTGATATTAACCGTAATTAATTAAATTACAATTTACTTGCAGAATAATTATATAAGAAGATAGAGATAAAAGCTGGTGGCTGCCAAATTAAATTATATTTTATATAATTAAAAGTATGAATTTTCGCAACGATGTTGATGCCTCAGGTGCACAATATAAGTTAAGAAAATTTAATATTAGACAAAATAATTGTACTATGTATGATTATTTCCTTATCTAGATATTATTATTGTGATATTTCATTCTGGAGTGCATTTTATGAAAGGTTATTTTAATTTTTTTAGCTAAAATCATCAACCTAGATTATTCACGATTGCAGAAGACTAAATACAATTTGCTACGGATTTCACCAATTATAAATTCAAAATGAAATAAAACTGTTAATACATACGCTACCTTAGTGTGAACTCGAATCAACTCTCGCGCTAACGCGCTCGAGGTTATTATCGTTTACAATAGGCAGCTAACGTATTAACTATCATATTATCTCTACTCAAGTGCATTTTACTATATACCGATAGCTGTCACCACCTCCCTAAGGCAGAAACAGATTTTAACTCTACATATTCTTATGTAATAATTAAATATGGCATCTTGTAATTTAAATGAATTTTAAATGTATTTTAACTGTTGACAAACAATCGATATAATTATCAAGCAATAATTGCGCGACAACTCAGAACTGATGAAGCAAATCATCCGATACTAATTAAAACAGTTGCATCAAATATCACATGAATAATAATAAATCTAATTAAAACAGTTATCCACAAAGTAACCTAGACGCCTCGAGAATAAATCTTCTATAGTTAGTAGAAAAAAATTAATAAATATTTTAGATAACCAAATGACTGGAAGACTGGTGCGCATATATAAAGGTGGACAAGCCTACATAATAGAAATTTTATATTCTTGATTTACAGAACTAAAAGATTTTGGTTAATTGGTCTGATCTTGCACAATATATTTCTAGTTTGTGTCGTATAGAATTTAAAAAATTATCAATATGAAAATGTGAAAGAAGTAATATAAAAATATAATAAAACATTTTCAGAATTACTATTTCTTAAAAACAAAAACTAGGACACTAAGAAGTAAGACCCACAATTTCCTCACACCTTTTAAACAGTTCATAATTATTGTTCATAGCTAAATTGTTTGATTTCAATATATTATAATAATGAAAGATACATAAGTAAAATATTACAATTTAATTTATCAAAAACATTAAAAAAAGAATACAGACAACGTTATTGAACAATCACCGCTTAGTAATCATAAACAAAATACTGTATATATTTGTATAACATACCCGCACCAACCTACTTCAAAAAGAAATGTAGCCATAGTTGAATTAATCTTATTAAAAATCGATCTCGGTAACTAAGGCTGCTTGCTATACTTAAGGCAATTCTTTCGTTATGTATCTTGCCGTAAACAAACTGTACTTATAATACGTCAAATTATAATGCAGCGACTTTGTTGTATGTATAAAATGAACGTCACGCGATATCGTATACACAAGATAGGACGACGTTAACAATATGAAGAGGAGCTCAGAATAATGATTTTTTTACAAATCGACGGACTCTAAAATTCAATTAATATTGCCTCTTTTAACTCTAATTGAATTGTCGATATAAAAATGTGATGTGATTAATCGTGAAAGAGGCATATAATGATTTACACTATAAAAGGTGAAGATTAGATGTATACAGACATGTTGTGCTTGAGCAAACATTGGGTAAGAGCTAAAAATGAAATTGAATACAATCAGTAATTCATTTTTTGTATACAGTACAGATAAAACAAACACAATGAACATAATGCTTTAAAATAAGAGCATCAAATTACTGAATAACATAATATAAGAGGTAGAATAGAATACACCCCATGGCTTTTTTGTCATTAATGAAATGTTATAAATGTTCACTATGTGAACACGGAGTATACTTTTTGTATGTAATATTAGAGGCTATAGTAATACAAAAGAAATGTAACTGAAAAAGAACTGGTAAAGGAAATGAAGTTTATGTACTTATTTTGCATTTTTATTTAGTAAAATATGTAAACATAGATAACAATTTGGAGGGTAACAGAACCGTGAATGATTAATTGTCACTTATATTGAGAACATAATTATCTCCCATTTCAATATATTGAAAAAGCCAATAATCCAATCAAGATACAATTTTTTAGACTAACCTGAAAATGTGGACTCGAGACAGATCTTGAAATTTGTCTGAATAGAGTTAGCATAATTTTTTGAAACTGGGTGGGTTCAATGACGTCCAGGATTTCCTCAATTTCACCCAGGAACATCACCTCCTTCTGTGAGCAGATCTTGGGCCAGAACTTTAGTAGACCGCGGACCACCTGTTCCGTTAAGGTTGGGTCTTTCTCGAGGAACTGAACTACACAGTAGGCCAACTGAAAGGAAGTGGTAGTTTTTGATACAAAATTCTTTAAAAGCAAGAAACTTATAAATTGAATTTAATAATGAAAAACGAGGATATATTTAATAGAAAATAACTAAATAAATGAGTTTCATAAGAAACGCAAACAAAATAAAAAACCATTTAATTCAAGTATCAACAAGGATTAATTTTATAATTTTTATTATGTTAAACATAAATTTTAAGTATACTTAATGATTTCTTAATTAAGACTTCTTTCTTACTACTTTATTCTAAATATTACTATAAAAGTAAATATTTTGAGATTATAAAGTGTTGAAGATGATTCCTATATTATAAATAAAAATGGTTCTAAAGACTATTTAATATATTTTTAGGTGACTAGATTAGAATATTTTTTGTAACGATTTTGAAAGAAAATTCACAAATTGGAAATATTCACATCTTTGAAATTGAAAACACACCAATGATAATACGGACTTAAATAAAAAATTAATTAGGAACCAAATGATACACAGTAGAAAATGGACAGTTTTAACAAAAGTAAGGAGCAGCTAGCCTACTGTTGTAAATACCTGTGCATGGAAAAGCCCAAGAGAACGAGCCTTGTGTAGTGGAATGAGCACTTTAATCAAAAACTGTTTATGTTCAGCTTTAAGTGGAAGTGCGAATCCATTGATTATACTTCCCAAGATTTCCAAAAGCTCGCCAACACCATTGAAATGTTCGGTTTCATAAATAAACCTGTTTAAATTAAGAGAAAAAATCTAAATATACAGTATTTATAAATGTTCTTTACAAAAAGTTAGATACAAAACAAAAAGGTGGATAAAGACAGTAAAATTAAAACGACAATATAACATAGTGGAACTTTAAAATATATAGAATATTTTTAATTTATGATAGATAATTGATAAAAATAGTCTGCATGGAAGCTAATCGAGACAGTCGTCAAGAACATTAATTTGTCATAGAGTAGATATAAAAATATGCATTCCGGAGACAATAAAGGCTATACAGCGCAACATCACATTCTTGTTAATAACATGTCCTGATACAAACAGAGTAGGATACATGACATCATTTAAAAGGAGTGAAAAGATAAAGATGTGGAGTAAATAACGAGAATACACTACATATTGAATGCTTGTATGGGTGATTTAGTGACTCATTGATGCAACCTTAAACAGGAAAATATTAACATTCCCTTTTACCTCGCTATGTACAGAAAGATTTATCGATCGATATCAATAAGAAAGATGGATTGATTTCAAACAGCGAAATATTTCCGTTTATAGGTTTATGGTACATGAAATAGTTACCTTGTAGCAAACATTTCACCCATTTTTATTTAAATAAATAAAACAACAACAGATTTAGTCCGGATATAGGTACAAAACATAAATGAAATCAAAACGATAAATATTAAAAAGTGTTAACACGAAATTGGTGGCATATATAATGATGACATCAATTAAAGATAATAGTTCGATATAATAAGCTTTAAAATTGTAACAATTGAAAGGGACTGTACATAATTTAAAAACAATATGGTTAAGTTATTATAATTGTTGTTCCCATATAAAATAAATTAGTTTAAGAACAAATATGTGAACATATAAATTCAGATCTTAAAAAGCTGTAGTAAAGAATATCCTTACATTACAATAGCTTTGTCAATTAATCATTAATATTATATCAGCTATGTTAGGCTTGCCACTCCAAAGTTTAGAAAAATAGGGAGGAATCCCCCTGGCTCGAGGTGAAATCTTGGGGGTCTGGGGTGTTCGCCCTTGGTATAAGATGGTTAGGGGACGAAGCCCTACGAAAATTGTTTTAGGTTTTACTATATAAATGTGACGATTAAAATCTAACAAAACATATATCTGCATTGATTTTAACCTTAAAAATACACGGGCTTATAATATACAAAGTTTTTATTTCAAAAGCTAGCCACCTATACCCATGACTCCTTTGTGTATAAATCTTTGATAGCATTTTTGGCTTTTTAAAAAACATTCCAGAACAAAAAATGGGATATTCGGGACATGCCAAAAAAATCGGGACGAATGGCATCCTTGAGCTATATATTTAATGTTGTCATTGTCAACTAAAACAGACAAACAAAAATAATTACAGTAATGACATTATACTAGTTTGATAATGAGTGAATTACCTTATGAAGTGATAAAAATTACTTGTCAGTACAAATAATTTTTTGCTGTATCTCAATATTTAAATATATGGAGATATTATATAAAGTGAATTTTCAAAATGGTTTATAATTTTAAGAACCAGTAAATGTAACATGAGGTTTTGAATCTCTATACTATTTTGTCATACAACTGGGAAAAAGTGTGAATAGGAAAGCACGCTCAGATAAATCTTGCTCAAATTAATAATTTCAACCAAAAATGTGTATCTTTAAAATGGTGAATTTTTCATTTTTCGTCTAAAAATCACAATTGAATCACATTATTATATATATGAAATAGTTAAGTTATTATGTAGATTTACATAATTTATGTGATTTACACAAGGTTCATAACAGTTAGGCAAAATCATTTTCCCTGACATTTTTTTACAGCCACCTTATATAGATACCGGTTATGCTTTCTCAAATGCATGATTTAATTTTTTTAAATTCGACAATTTAGACATTTTTGTCACTTAATATAAAAAATTTCCCTGACACTGGTCAAATTCCCTGACATTTCCCTGACAAATATCAAATTCCCTGACTTTCCAGATTCCGTGACAAGTAATGAACCCTGTTACAGTTTCATTTATAGATATGATATATAATTATGTTGAACTATATTGATACCAACCTAAAGGAGGCAAGATGTTCATGACAAAACATGTCTTGTATATTTCACAAGTTTTAAGTCCACTATAATCGGAAAGGAAAATTGTTCTTAGAAGGGGTGGCGGAAAAATTTGTGAAAAATTTTGATTATTTGAAAATGCCCTATTCCCAATTTTCATAAACGTACGTACACTGATCTGTAGTTATTGTATAATCACACATTATGGCAATAACATTACTAAATTTTCTATTGTTTATATCAATAGGAATTTTAATATACTAACAAGTTATATTAAAAAATAAATATTTCACCACCAGGAAGCTTGTCTAGATAACTAATATTGAAATTAAATTAAAAAATGTTTCTTAAAAGTAAATTTACGTGGATTATAATAAATTATCCGATTGATATCAGTGCTATTATTGATTCCAACAAACATTTGAATTGCCGTGGATAAAACCATGTGTTTTACATCTACATGCGTCATTGATTATTAAAAAATATAAAAACGTTGATGTACAATATGATCAGTATTTCAAATTATTAATCAAATTATTAATAATACTAATTAAAATAATTTAGGTAAAAAATTTATATTATGTTTAATTTTCTTGGATTTACCATAATATAATCATAAAATAGTAAAGACACAATTTATTCAGGAAGTAGTACATACTATAAAACTCACTTAATATCGCAGAGAACGATATATAGGAAATATTATTGTATATTTACCATTACAAAGTAACGCCGTTCGACATAACAAGATTTAACTTTACTCAGTATATTTAGGTTTATACACAATGACATTTGTCACCGACAGTTACACACATTCACTATTTCATAAACTAAAAATAGAGTACACTCCCCCGCACCACCAAACTTGATCTCGATCACTCAATACATGATAAAATCAGAGATAGATGCACGCGCAATTTACACATTCCAATGGTCATACTAATTTGTTATGTAACCATAAGTACACAAATAAATAAAGAGCTTACCTAAGAAATATATTGTTAATCTGCTTTCTAATGAAAGCTCGTAACCCTAGAAACTTTCCATAAATTCGATGGAGAACAGTCTTTAGGAAATCGCGTTCTCTTGGATCCTCACTATCAAATAATTCCAGCAGCTGTAAAACAAGCGCAATTAAAAACAATAAAAATAAAGATTTTAAATGATGTACATCATTATTAAAACCCATTCGAAATTTCCAACCCGGAATTGTATGATCCACGAGAGTCAAGAATGTCAATAATTTGACACAAAACTCATAACGCGTAAAAGAAATACATTGAAATGTTTTACCTGAAGCACAAAATTGTGATCAATAAATCTCTTTGCGATACTCGGTTGAAAATCCGGCGATTCAAGCACACGAAGCAGAAATTCATAAACAAACTAAACAGTAAAGAACACAATAGTGTGAAAATATGTAATTAATTGATGTAAAAATACACATACATACTTGTAAGTGAGGCCACGAGGCTTCCAAAACCGGTTCGTCTTCTTCTGGATCAAAATCCGGGTTATCGGTTGGTGGAAGTGCGCGGAAAATATTACACGCTATCTGGAAACGAAAGTAAAAAAAGAGAAATGACAAAAATCGGGCTTAAGTTAGGATTAAAAAACAAAGCTATGTTCACTCCGTAGCATGACCCACATACTTGTTGTTAAAACACGAATTTAACGGATTCATTAATTTAAATAATATTAACAATAAATTAATATTTTAAGAACCAATACTATTGTATTATCAGCTTCGCTGGCGTTACGCACATAATGCCTAGGTTTACTTACTTGAGGATAACTAATACGAGAGGACAGCGCAAGTAGTGATGATTTTAATTTTATACATCATGGTAAATAGAAATGTTAAGTTATAAATATGTGTTCAATGTATATATAAACCAATTATTTTATAATACAGATATTTTAATTAAAATAAAAAGCTTTAAAATATTATTGAAAAGATTAATTTAACATTCGCAGTCCTACTACTATCCTTATTAAAAAAATCACAGTCTATCGAAAAAAATAACAACATAAATATAAAATTTTATGTATGCGACCTTTCCATAGATTATCAGATTTACGTTATAATAATAATGTGTATTTCATCTTCATGGATTTTATTTAAAAAGTAGCATATTCCAGCAAATATTTTTTTAATTTCTAACACATGACAATGTGAATAATTTAATGTTATTTTAAAATTTTGTAAAAATTACCCATAATAATGTAAAAAAACAAAAACATTTTAGTATGTGCTGAGAGTGCCCCAGAGTTTATTTGACATATTATTCATAGTCTCTTTTATAGTCTTATTCGAAATTTACAGTATAAAAATTAAGATAAATTTACAAAAATGTGACAATTTAATTACTGTTAAAAAAATTAAATGACGAATCTTTTAGACATTATTATATATTCTCATTAAATAACTTCAATTATTTATTCACATTATAGTTAATGACACTGTTCTGTGTATCAATGTTAAAGTTGAACAGCTGTCCAATATATAATTCTGTTAATTTAACTACATTATCTACTGAAGTGAACTGTTGTTATCCACATACGATTCAGTTGAAATGTTGATAGAGATTTAAAAATCAATAAGATATAGGGATAAGAGATGAAAACGCGTGAAATACATATTTCTATATTTAATATAAAAATGGTGAGATACTTTTTAAAAAGTAAGCACCTTATGACATCCACCGGATTGAAACTAAGTTAAAAAATAATAATTTCAGTTAAATACCATTTTTTTAAAAGAGACTGAAAACAGCGGACACACACATAATACATTTGAAAATAATAATCTTGACTGGTCTGAAATCCTAACGTAATATATATTAAATATGGCACATCTTTTTTAATTTAACTTTGAAAACACGAGCTCTGTATTAAATTCGTTATAACAAAAAAAGATTGTGTATTAGAACTACAACAATATATTATGTATTTACATAAATAAAATTGATAAATAGTTTCTCTGGATTAGCTGTTTTACTAGATTAGTTGATTAAGTTTTGTAACGCAAAATATACAGGTTGTTTTTAAATACCATTGGTTTTCCATATATGGGATCTAGTTTTTCCATAATTTTCTCAGGGCGTTACAACACTGTATTTAATTCATTTTTGCCTAAAAATTGCATCCTGCTAACAAAAAGAAAGAAATTTATGCGGTAGCAAAAATTTCTAATAACAAGTTTGAGATTTTACATAACGACCTAAATACATCCATCAAACTGATATTTTTCGTCCATGAAAACAAGATTTCTCCTTAGTTATTTCAATGCCGATCCGATTTAAACTATGCTATATTATGCCTAGACAGTAAAGAAAAAGAAAATTTGACCAATTTAATAATTTGATTATAGATACTATACCTAAATTATCTTTCGCTTAGAATAATATTTGCGACTTTATTTTACTAAATAAATATTTCCAAGAAATATCATTTAAAATATAAAACGATAGAATTTATATTACAAATAATAAAACTAAAATGAACACTTTCGACATAGATTTGGTTGCACTGGGTTAATGAACAGTCTTAATTTGGACTTTGTGAATTTTGAAGTAAAATCATTATTAGTTAGGTACGGTAGAATATAAACAACAATATATAATACTAAAAATAGAGCAAGAATTTTTTTTCTGACAAATAAAAGTTTCAGAATATTCAACAGATGATTAAATAGGGTTTGATAAACATATAGAAATATAATTAATTAAATTTAAACTGATAAAACCAAGAAGCAACTCTATATCCCCAGTCAAAAGGCTTCGGAACATAAAGAATACATATAAACATATTTAATATAAAGTAACAAAATAGGGAAACCTAAAGATATATATATTCGTAGTAAATAATTAAAGTATTATAATTTCATTCTCTTTATAAATCAGTATCACATACATAATATGTATAATAACTAAATTATTCAAAAACTATTTTTCTGCGCCGATGATACCAAGAAAAAGGTTGCCCTAACAAAATATATGTATATATATATTACAATTTAGGTAATTATAAGATTTAGTACGAAATGTTAAATGGAACATTTGCTTACCATTCTGACAATCTCTTGATAAGATGGCTCTTGGAGAACTCCCCGAGAAACAGAAATGTAATCGACTAACTCATTCAAACAGGACCGCTTGATTTCTTTGCTCTTGAGATCGCTCACAGGATCCATGAAATCAAAAACTACGCAACATTGTACCAGTTTCTTCACAAATAACTCATGCTGTTCGCCGGACACGGTATCTAGGAGACAACGAAATAGATTTGAAATACATTTTCAGCAGTTACAAAAATTTACTATGATAAATATTAAACTTTGACATGAGCCAAAATTTAATAAAAAATAAATCTGATAAAACGGTTTTTGTTTTGATAAAGTGCAATACAGGAGTTTAAGACATTATATATATATATTTTAAAATATTTATTTGTATTACAATTTACTACATTAAAAATATTATAGCACGAACATTTTTTATAACGAAATATTATTTTCGTTAAAAACATAAATTAAAATATTATAACCATCTGGCAGTAGCTTTTAACAAATACGTCACATAATATATCGATTAGATACCATTTGTACGTAAAAACGCTAAACAATAGTACGCTAACTTTAATAATAAACATTGTATTCCATAAAAAGTGGAATATCGCTTCTATTTCAATGCATTTGTTCAAACAGATGAAACAAATAATTTTTTAATTAAACAAATGAAGAAAGCACAGTGGAGAGAGAAAGAGAGTGGAGTCCGTAGATTAAACTGTAGCAACATTTAGAAGGGAGGGGGGAATACTAAATGAATTGATCTCAACATAACAATTTTTTTAATTTACAACATTAATAAAATCATTTACACATCAGCTTAAAACGATGTCATGTAATGATAAGGACTCATTTAACCAAAAAATAGAGAATATTATTAAACAAATTGCTTTATAACATTAAATTATTGATTCACGTATGTAAAATATAAATTAATTAAACAAACAATTTTTTTTATTACTGCTTAAATAAAAAGGTGCAATTGTAAATTAATAGATTACAAATCTCATTTAATCTTCAGCTGTGATAATATGTTTCGAAAATATGAGCTTGTGAACTGCCATTATTATTAATTGCGGTATATAAAATGTGTATGCTTATCTTAGTGAGGTGTAATTTGTCTCAATATTATTTATGCAAAGCATGAATATTCACATTATTGTAAAAATAATAAACGCCAGATACCTAATCATAGCAGCCAGTCAAAATAATTTTTACTGACTTTTCCTTGACCAAACAGAATTTTCCCTGACTCAGGTATTACAGCGATAATTTGTAAATAGGTGCATAAAGAGTTACTCTTGTCAGAGTACTGTAATATAGTTAATCATAAAGTATAAATTTGTGACACCATCATATTAGTTAATTATGTACAAAGTCTAATAGAATAGTTTAACGTCTTGCCAACTTTGGACATTAACTGAAATAAAAAGTTGAAAAAATAATAAACTTTTTTTTTAAATATTTACAGAAAATATTCAAAACATAAATATCATTATTTTCACATTAAATTATAATATTGATAATTTAAAGTTCTGTAATAATATAAAAGTCTGTAATTTATTATATATCTTAATTAATTTTTATATTCCCTGACTGTTCCCTGACCATTTTCATTTTCCCTGACCACTATGAACCATGCAAATGTTATACCCATTCATGTTGCATTAGGAATTAGAAATCATGACTTTATCGGTTAGCATTTGCTGTTGAGAGTTAAGAGGAAGGTACTTATTAATTATAAAGGGAGCAAAATATTGTATAGCTCTCACCATTAAAAAATATTCTAGATTGATTTTCTGATATTAATCTTTAACTTTAATTAAGATATTAAAATCTTATAGTGTAAAAAAGACGTCACATAATATATAAACAACTCTCTATGCGCATGTATGATTATAAGAAAGAAAAAAATATGATGACTATTTTTATATCTAGAAAAATACATAATTTATTCATTGAAAATAATCAGCTAATGAAATTATGGTTGGTAAAAATAGTATTTTTAAAATAAAAAAGAGAGACGGTAACTACTATTTCAAGGGGTTTACATAGATGAATTAGTTAAAATAGCTAAAAGAAAAGATTAACAAATTAATTAATTGAACAGTACAACATGATAACATGTTTGAAATAAATACGGGGAGCAAATGTAAAAAATAGTAGCTTTAAGTAGAATAAATGTTAAAACCAACCTGAAAAGTTTAGTCTACGAGATTAATTCAACCATAGAATAAATCCATTAAAAAACATCACATAATGTTACTTTTTAATTAAAATCAAACAATTGTTATGTATTTCATATTTTAAAATATATGAACCACAATTATAAATAATATTTAATTTTCAGTTGACATTAATACAAGTGTATGTGTTTTCTTCTATTACATTGGTGGGTTTGCCCTTGTATGTAGTTAGCGTGCATCCCGTATTCAGAGATTTGAAGAATCTGGTATGGTATTTGATAACAATCTTCATGTGCTCCTGCACCTATAGTGGCTTTACGTTGTACATTCCGGATTGTAACGAGAAGGCGAGTTTTCTTTAGCAGAAGAGTCTGCGAGAATCAGTAAATTAAAGTAGGTGTCTGTTGTTACGTTGTATCCTATGTTAAGGAAAAATTCCATATGCTTCCATAATTTATACACAATAAATTATAATCTATGGGTTTCCATAACTTATTTATAATTTCAATACATAATCGTTAACCCTTCGTATGTGGAGGGGGGAAGTATGCCAATTTTTTCCCAAAGAAATTAAGTTTTTTATTGAACTATATAACGTATGACCCTGATTTTTTTAATCAATAGCTAAAATACTTTTATCTCACTAAAAAAATATAACAAATATAATTTCGAATATTTTTACATATCAGAAAAAAGGGTGTTATTTTATTGATCTATTTTATACCCCCGCCCCCTGGGTTTTCATACTTGCCTATGATATTAGGATCTAAAACTTGATACATTAATAGAAAAAATAAGTTTATCTTAAAATATATCAATTTAATTTGAATAATAAAATTATTTATTTAAATAACCAGCAATTTAAAATAATATTCAAATAGCATTTATACTACTTATGTCTTATTTGTATAAGTAGTATAATTATTTAAAAAATTAACAAATACAGATCTTGTGATCTGGAATCAGATGCAAAAATAATGAAGTCAATTGGTTGCATTGAACAAAAGTTATAGCATGTATTTGTATATATATATATATATATATATATAGCAAGTTTATAACGTAATCATGTCATAAAAATGATACCAATTGATTTATTTTTTGAAAATAAAAATCGCTCGACAAGTCTTTAGAAGGTATCTGTATACCAAATTAATCGGAAGATTAAGCACACTCTTAAAAGTATGTCCACATATGAAGGGTTAACAAGCATCAATCAAAATGACCGCTTCCAGTCATTTTGTTATATGCAGTAGTTTCTTCTAAGATACATATTTTATAAATTATACTTATTTACATTAGCAAAAAATCTAAACATTAACGAAAATACATTAATAAAACAATCGTTAATGACTATTTCCACAAAATTAACAAGTGATGTAAGTAATGACTATGTGATTCACAGATTAAAATTTAAGATAACTATTAAATTTAAACTGTATCACGTTTAGTTAATAACAACAATTCCAAACGTGCTTTTGCTATCGTCATACAACATTAACTATTTTTACTTAATCGTTTACTATGTTACTATAATCGTTTAAACATACCTTTTAGTGCAGCTAAAGGAACTAATTCAGTTGGAGCTTTTGGCCTGTAATGAGAAGAACCCTGAGCACGTTTTTGTTTTTTATTTTTTAATTCATTTTTAACCCTGAAAGGGTCAATCTTGTTATCCTTTGTCGACATTCTGTTGAGGATTATTCAGACTAATTCAGTGTCAACGTTCATTCAACAATATGATGATATAAAAATCAACCTGCAAAGAAAACAAGTAATGTCGCATAAAAGTTAATAACATATAACATATAAAAAATAATATGTTTGTATACATCACATATTTTTGGTTTATTGTCAATATAAGATCATATTATTTAGCTCTGTTTGCACAAAATATAAAATGGTTATAGAATGTTTAGATTTGTAAGTGTTTTTTTGAACAATATTGTTCCATATAACTCAATTGTTTCAAAATCTGAGTAATACAGTGAACAATATTAAATATAGTAATATCTTCAATTCGACTAACTGTCATAAATGTACATTTACCACAAAATTGTTAAATCACAATATTATTTTCAAAACTATACACTACATGAATTTTATAATATTAAATTGGAAAATGTTTCAAATTAATATGTCTATACAATAAATGTCGAATCATTGTTTAAAGTTGCATTTAAAGAAACAATAAATCAATATTTTCTGACTTTATGACAATATGAAAAAAATTACCACGAAAAGATTTAAAATTAATGTCACTACCATTCACATAGTTCAAGTCATATGTAATTTTACTCTAAAGAAAACAGAATCAACAAATCTGAAATACTGGGTCAACCAAACCCATTGTCTTAGCTCTAGAATTTTCATAACACATACTGAAGTAAACTAACTTCAGATGCCTGTTAATTTTATAATAACTCTTCTTTTGTCACATAACTTGTGGTGCCACATCATTGAGTACATTAACAAGATGAGTCGAAAATTTTCTGTTTAATTTAAAAATAAATTTAAGATGTTAGTCAATTTTACTTTACCTATAGCGATTGCCTTTGCTTGATAGATATGGAGGGTTACCTAGATGAGTTTGAGTACTATGTTATAAGTTCAGAGTTTGCACCATTACATTAGGAGAGGTGCCATCAGATAAAAGTTGAAACGCCCATGGTGTACCTTTTGTGCAAGTGGCAATATACATCCAATGAAATTTCCCTAACAGACAGGATATGCAACCTGAGACAATGATGCAGACAGTGTTTTGTGAGTACAGGACTACAAAGAAAAAGCAATGTATTTGGCAAGTGCTTGGCACAGAACCACTAGAACTTATAGTCAGACATCCAATCGTGCAATAACTTTCAACATGGTTTTAATAACTATTTATAATACATATATGTATTTCATTTTAGTACAATTATCCTGCTTTATTTGTTGTATCCTATCCTTTATACAATGAATATAAATATTTAGTGTGCCTTGCTAATATCTTTACTTGTGTAGATATATAAATATATATTGCTACATTTATTCAAATAAAATTGTAATTTCCTTACATATTGAAATTTTAAAATCTTATCTGAAGTAATAAAACAATACTGAATAGTTAATTTATCTTTTAATTATTGCCATATACCAATGTATTTTATATTATATACCAACACATACTTTACAATAAGCAATTTATTTAGTTGAAAATATACAAACTATTAAAAGGTTATATTGAAAATAGTAACACATAAAATTAAATATATATATTAGTAAAATAATAATTTGTTTTCACTACCAAAAATATTATATTTATAATATAAAATGTTTTTATATATATATATATACTGTAAAGCATTCTGTGATGTGTACACTAATTGTCAACAATGTATGAATTAGTATAATAGGTATGTTCATAAATTATAATAAATAGCTGACAGTGTATAAACAAGGTGATACAAATGATACAAAAAATCCCAATTAATTTGTATAGCTGGCAGTCAAACCTTTCATACAATGTATAACCATAATCATCCTTAATGGGCTAATTTGAAATAAATAAGTAATTTACAGAGCCACCTTTTAATTCATATAAATTTTTGATAAAAATATGAAACCATTTTGGCATGGAGTCTGCCAGCTTCTTACAATAATCCAGGGTAATCTTTATACACCAATTTCGTCAGATGGCATTTTTGAGGTCCACTAGTGAGCTAGGGTTGCCACGGCTAACTGAATTTTTGGGTTCATGCCACATATTCTCTATGGGATTGAGATCCAGAGAATTCCCTGGCCATTGGATGATATTGATTCCTTTGCTGTGAAACAATCTTAGTCTTATGACAAGGAGCAGAATCATGGAGGCATATAGATACCACTTACCTTATCTCTGTTAGATATTGTAACAATACATCTAGAAATCCTTTATATAACACTCAAATCCAATTCATCCATCTATCAGCTCATAAATATCCAAACCTCTAGATTTAGCATCAAGCTCACATTGCAACTAGTAAAATCAATGTGAATAATTTACAATTGCCATCCAACTGTTAAAAATACATAAATGCATTTCTTCTCTAACACCTCAGTTACATTGGGAATCAAACAAATACCCACTTCCCTCACCCATAGACAAGCTATAGTATTGAAAGCCTCATCCTCACATCCATCTAAACACATAAACAATCCCCATTAAACTAAACACAAATTACATCTACAGTAGAAAACAACAATTCACATTTAAAAAAAGTCAATGCATAAAAACATTCACTTTGGAGTAGCACAATGGTTTGTTACAAAAAAGTCTGGGTATTGTCAAAAATATATCACATAAGAAAATATAACTACAATCCTAAAATTACCAGTGACATTGCAATGCTTGGTTACTTTATTAATGTCAATTTGCATATCCTTATGTACATGCATAAGGTCAAGACATAAAAAGTCAACTATCTAACATGGTGGATCTCATATATGTCTTAAGTCAATTAAGCTTCATTTAAAAGAATTGCATGAATATTAGGGTAAACATTGTGAGATTTTTTTTAACTGATACTGACTTAAATGTAATCTCCACAATTCCAATTTTGCATCAATAGTATCAGGTGATGGCTTTAGTTAATTTATCAGGTGATACTTTAGTTTTGAAAAGGGCACCATAATAATTTACTATAAAAGTTTTTCTAAAATAATGTTCTCATTGTTTTTGCCCCAGAAAATTTAGATAAAAGTAAAACAATAATACTGGCACTTAAATTACTTTTAATGTGAAAGTATATTATATACAGTAGGTACCTGATGTCTATATCCTATCATAGTGTCACAAATGTTATAAAACTGAAACCAGAGAAAATTATCATAGGAGAAAACGTCCATACGATATAAAATAACTAGGTATATAAAAATATGAAGGATATGTAGGACATCTAAAAGATGTTAAAAGACAGTTTAAACACATAATTTTCTATGTGAAACATTTGTTGTAATATACAGGGTGTTTCAAAATATACGCATAATAGGGAAAACTGAAGAATCTTAAAAAAAATAAAGTTTATTTGTTTAAATTAAGTTATTTACAAATTGTTAAATATGTTAAACGTTTATTTCAAAAACTGTTCAAATTGTTTTGGAATTATTTGGAAAATCCATTATTTGGAATTATTATTATTTGGAAAATCCATTACTTATTTATGATATAAGCGATGTAGGTCAAGGTTAATTTGATGACAAATTGAATATATTAATAATTAAAACATTTAAACAAATAAACTTAATTTTTTTTAAGATTCTTTAGTTTTCCATATTATGCATATATTTTGACACACCCTGTACATTCAAATAATAATAATAATTAATGTATCCCCTAAATGAATGGTAATTACAAAATAGTACACTAATTCTGTTTTACCAGCTAATTATACTGCTTGAGCTAGAAGCATGCTCACTCACAGTTACAGCATAACTTTTAATGCTAGGATCAATTTTGAGGTGGCAATGACAGACCTAGCACAACTTCAGGGCAACCTATTCCAATTGTGGCAGGCATATGACAAAGGTGTTCAAAGTGCTTGACAAATACTAAAAGCAGTTGGGCAAATGTATTGTACACTCCATAAAAGTTTAATATTTGTGAACTAGTAACAATTCATGTATATATTTTATATTCCTTATTTACTGAATGTTTTATTGTTATTTTTGCCTAAAAAATTACACAGTTGTATCTTATCATTTTTAATAATTATTTATTATATTTAAATAACTTTTCGCTTATATTTATTGTATTTCTTAGACAAATATATAATAAAGCAACACAGAACTTCTTATTTTTATAAAATTGTTATCATATAATATTTAATTAAATTTTACAAAAATAATATGTATATTATCCAATTTATCACATTTCTTTTTATTTCTAGTATTTTTCTAAATTAAATATGTATATATAGATCATGTTTAGAATGTTATAAATACAGAAACGTTATAAAAATTTTAAAATTTTAAATAAATAAAAACGTGTTTAAATTCACTCAAAAAGTATCCAACTATAAAACTGCAATGAAATGTACAAATAAAAAAAATAATTTTTAGAAACCTATCAAGTATTTCACATTTTATTGACTAATTGGGATAACATATGATGATAAAATAACTGATATTATAAAAAAACATTTATATACTGGGTGAGGTAGCCCAGTCAGTTAAGGCGCTGGTGACTGAGTGTGAAGGTAGCGGGTTCGAATCCCAGCAGTGTACCTTATCTCTCCCTGGCAGACAGCTGTGTCTGTCGAGTGTTTAGCAACTCTTCTGAGTTTGTTCAGAATGCCCAAATTGTAAATTGTCACTGAAATGTTGTGAGAATTATAAAGCCATAAAAAAAAAAATAAAAAAAATTCATTCTCTTTCGATGATTTGCTAGAGTTTTCCCAAAGAGTGAGTTATTCTTTAATTTATAATAATCTTTCCCAAACTTATTCTTGGCCTCTTGTTGACTTTTACTATTGTACTGGATGTGATCATGAAAAAATAGCTCCTGGTGAAACTGCAACACTTTGTGGATTTTTGATAACACTATTCCTTGCTTGAGATAGAACTGAAGCACCCTTCCAAGACAAATATATTTCTCCTTTTTATTATAAGTAAACAGCAGCGTCTTGGTACCCCTATACCTTAACCCATTTTATTTTATTTTTAAATATGTTTTTATACTGACCATTCATAAATGGAGTAAGCCAACTGGATAGAATAACCTCTTTCTTAGGTGCGAATGGCAGGTCTTCACTTACATAATGAATATGTGGCGGATATTCCAAGTCCACCTCCCACATTATCTAGTATTATCGTTTAAATCAACAGTTGCGAGGTCCAATTTACTGATTTCGGACTGAGTCATCCATTTAAACAGCGAGTGTGGCGTTTCCATATAGATTATTGGCGTCTATACATAGCAATTCCACCCGTTCTTCTGTTAAACATGTGGGTATATTCTGTCTCTCATGATGTTTATTCACAAACGTCATTCCACCTCGACTTCCGCTTTCAATAAATTTGTACATGTCAACATCAGTAAGTAGCTCTATTTTAGCGGATTGCCAGCACATGCTGGGTGTTGATACAAAATAAGCAGGGTCCAATTTGTCTTTAGCTACAGAATAAGGTTGCGGAATGTCAAAAATATATTTGCCAATTGGTGCACGTCTCGATTTAGATACGTCAGCATATAGTCGCCCAAATTGTGGCACTTGAATTCCCGCCAGGCATCTTGAGTTCTCTCGTAATGCTGTAATAAACACGGTTGCTTCTTGAGATCGTCAAACAAGGCTTCTCGTGATTGTAGTCTGGACTCCGTCATTTTTTCGATCAAATAAAAATATTAGTATGGAAACACACCTTTCGAAGTTATAAGATAATCAGGAGCATAAGCCGGAATTGCTCGACGGCTTTGGATGAGATCATTTGGATAGAGATTTCTGACGAGTTTATCTAGGGGGTCACACATGACTTGGACACTATCCTTGAACTGAAGCTTCATACGAATAGTCATCATCTTTCTTATCCAATATATTAAGTTTTTCTACTGGAAACGCGACAGTTAAAGCCATATATTTCTCCTTGGAATGCGGAATCACGCCCAACTCCCATGCCTTAATCTTTCGAGAGCCGCCTGGCAGACAACATGTAAGTCATATTTTTTTTAATTATGGAAGAATATTGGTAGAACAGTTCTATCAAGGCGCATTTTTTGTTGTTGCAATCCTTGCAGGCTGCACCTCTATATCGACCAGTAAGATGGTCGTGCTTGGCCACTTTGAAACTCTTGCTGTTTCGGAATTCTTCGCTGCTTAGTGGCTCTGTTGTGACTCCAGCTTATTCTTAAAGCAGCCGGTTTGTGATAAACATTTTAAACAGTATTCTTATTTAATATACACTCGATATCAGCAAACACAACATATTGCAACCGTTGACGTAATTCCAGATTTGTGAACTCCATATGTGTGTTTTTCAACGAGAGAAATTTTATTGCCTGCTCTGAGTAACACAGATTGCGATGACCTTCAATAAGTGTTTCAGATGTAAATGGTTGAAAACAACGTTCGCAGAAATTGTATGCATGAGCCCAATTGGAATTAGTTTTACGCTTGCGACATCCAAGTAATCGGTAAGTAAGGATTGACTATGGGTAGGTAAGGAGCTAAATCTTTAAGAGCCATTATATAGATCACCTTCCCAGGTGTTGTCGATGATGATTTATCCGCAGCTCTGAGCACTCTTACTGGGTGGTTTTCATTTTCCTCCTCCCACTGAATAAAATTGAGATACATTTTATATACTCGGATTGCGGCGTTCGAAAGAGATAAAATCACGAGCATTAACAGGAGATACAATTCCTATCCGGCTATACTTGGTTTTGTTAATATTGTACTTTTGATGTCTATTGAGATTACACTTAATTTCGTGGGAATGAAGACAGGTGAGAACTGAATACTTAAAGCATTGATCGCCAGTCTTTTTCAAATTTTACAACAGCCTGTTTGCTTGCTAGTCGACTCGGAATATCAATATCATCTGCTTTACCACGATAATCAGACGCTGAATAGTATTTGGTTACACGCATTTCGAAATAATTCACTCCTAATGTAGTCCAATGACTTCTTCCTTGAACGAAATGCTCCACTTTTGCGACTAATCCACTGATTATCTCAGACATAAAATCCAAAGTGAGTACAATAGCGTCGAGGGAAAACAAGGTATTTTTTAACTGGATGACTGCACCGTATGAATCAAGCGGAGCCGTTCTGAGCTCTAGGGTTGGGTGCACTTTACACTCATCTCAAGTTGAAGCCAATAGCTGAGATACTGTAGAATCAATCAGCGGAGTAGCAGCATCGAAAGAGTCAATAGGTTGCATATCCTTAACCTCTGGAATGAATCGTATGTATCACGCGTCGGCTGCGTTGTGGCAATCTCCTGTAAATGCAGTTCCAATTCCTCCGGAATAATTGGAAGTCCATCAGGATAACACGTTCTTGTATGTATTTTCAGCATTTCGATCGAATTAAAATGTGGATTGCATTGTCCGCATTGAAATATGTTTATAGAGTCGATCGTACTTGAAGTGGTTGCTATTTAACGAAATGAGCAAGGGAGTTGACCATCGTTAACGATATTACTTATGCGGTCATCCTAAATCATCAGAAACCAAATCAATACATATATCTGTCGTCTCGGGCACATCGTCAGTTATAAGGTTACTTGCATCGTGCAATATTTCATCAGATAGATCAATCATATCGCTTGATACTGCTGTAGCTGTATCAGGAAAAAGACTTGTAATTAGTCAATCTATTAAATGTAGCTCAAGTTCTGCATTGCCTTCAGCAGGAGGATCAATTACATCGTTCGATGCATTAATAGTGGGTTCCGGAAATATATTTGATCATAATTCTGACTCAAAATTCATCTGATCAGACTGTGGGTAGAGGCATGACCACAATCTATCGATCAAATACTGCTCAGGTTCAGCGTTGAGAATTGGATCAATAACATCATTTGATGCAGTAATGATGGATTCTGGAAAAATACATAACTCCGTCTGATCGGGCTGAGATGTGTTGAATTGTAATAGCTCCCGTTCAAATTGAGCAAAGGTGTATTGTCCTGATAATGAATAGGAGATAGAATGGACAGTATGGGTGGCGACAGTATGGTGCTGTTGATGATGTTGATGTTCAGGCGGGATCCCCGTCAGAGGAGCCGAAACCCCCGCAGATATGAGGCCATCGTGACGGGATCCTCCACCAATACGGCCAGAGGAGGCCTCCCCAACCCGAACATCCGCAGCCGCAGGCCAAGATGCGCCGAACACTCTTGGAACCAATGCTCTAGAGTCTCCTCCTTCTCCTCGCAATGAGGACATGTAAGAGGCACCCCGCGCCCATGTGAGCTCTGTACGCCGCCAACACTCGGCAATGTCTACTCCGGAGCTGCACAATCTCGTCTCAGTGCGCCGCGATAAGCCCGCCGGCCGTGGCGTATGATGGTGAACACGAGGCGAGTACGCTCATGGGCCAAAACCTACGGTTAACGACTGCCCTCCTAGTGAGGGACCTGGCCGCTCTGAAAGTCACCGGGGCAGTGTCTTGCGACCCATCATCATTCCGCGGGCTGATAGCAGCCTCCTGGGCTTACCTGTCCGCTGCTTCATTACCATGAATTCCGCAGTGGCTAGGGATTCGCTGGAATACCACCGTGCCATCTACCCGCATCAAAGAAGATCTCACTGAACCCATATCTGGGTTACAGCAATACGTCCCGCTGCTCAAAGCAGTCAAGGCGGACTTACTGTCGGAGCAGATAAAATACCGACCTCCCCGACCTTCAGTCCCAAGCCATCTCACCGCCAGTCCCAATGCGCTCACCTCAGTCTCAAAGGACGAAGGGAACTACGCACCCCTCAACCGCCGTGTTGCCACATTGGTAAGGTTTTCACCTGACCCACTCGTGACTACCGCAGCACTACCCCTTTGATAATTGTTGATGATGTTAGTAGCGTTGGTGACGTTGGTTGTGTAGTTGATATCGGAATAGTTGATGATGTTAGCAGCGTTGACGACGTTGGAACTTTATGCCAACCTGCAGCACCGTCGTAAAATTTTATCCTCCTGATGAATTCTTCCTCGCTCATTTTCTCCTCCTCCTCCTCCTCCGACGAATATTTTTGTTCACTATTACGGCTGATATCAGAAATATCCCCGAAGATTGAATTCATCCTTCTTAAATTAATATAAATAATATATACACACGAAATTAATTAATCCAAAACTAATAAACTGAAATAGTTGTTGCAATAAAGTAATAGTAGTAGTAGCACTTGTAGTATCAGTAGTTGTAACATCGTAAAAATATATAGTCCAGAGAGGGCGATTGTAAAAATACGAGAGTATGAAGCAGACAGTGAAGACCTCTCTATTTATACTTTACCTGATAATTAAATATGGAAAGGTCATAATTTTTATTTTATAAGGTGGGGGTGGTTATAAAAAATAGAGGGCATGATTTTAATTTTATAAGGGGGGTGGGAAATATATATATATATATATTTTAAATTATTATTATTATTATAAAAATAATTATTATTCATAAATAAATAGTTATATAACCCGTTCTCTGTATTTTAAAAATAGTTTCCATAATCTAAATCCAACGAATAAGAGAGACGACACACTAAGATTTATTTTTCATAAAAAACTGCAACATAATAAGAAAAATATTTATTTTATAATAAACTTCTATTGAAGTACATAGGTTATAGTCGTAAAAATTAAATCGTATATTTATTAATGATACATACAAACAAACAAACAAACAAACAAATACAATATTTTAGTTTTCAGAGTGATAGTTACGTAACACATTTTCAAAGTTTTCTTATTTTCGTATTGAGTGGTTCTGATATCCTGGATACCTGTAAGTGTCGTGACACTCGGAAATCCATTTTTTTGAATGATAATGAATTGATTCGCCAGAGTTCATCTTGCCCTTAAATGGTTCTTCTGCAAAAGAGAAGATAATTATCATAACAATTATATGAGGTAAGTATAAGCAAAAAGATATTTTAACCATAGCAGACATAATTTTAATAGTACACTCAACAGAAATTAAAAAATCACGTGATTATCATATTATTATATATAATTATCCAATTATTATTATTATGTAATTGCTTGATATGAATATAAAATTTTGATCATGACATTTTTTTTTAAAATTTTGTCTCAAAAAGTTTGCATGCTTTGGTTTATATTTAAGGTTTCGTATATTCTATTTATTGAAACTTTATATTTCTATTCATACAATACACAACTTTTGTATTGTTTATATAGGTACCACAAAATAAATGTAATCTGAAATATTTATATACATATTATATTAAGTACTTATTTAGTCAAACAAAATCCCATTAAACATTTTATCTTATAATTATTTTGAACGAAAACGTTTCCCGATACGTTACTTAATAGATATTACAGGGATGATGCCTGCGTCATACATTAAATTGTATGTAATACATGTGATAGCACGTTAGTAGTATGGAAAGTGTATATCTAGGCCACCCCCACTCCGCCCACGCATTATCATATTTTTTTGTGACTCACCGCTCCCCCCC
>JAUZND010018007.1:0-51584 GCA_034780555.1 Coelogynopora nodosa | reverse complement strand
CATTATTTAACAACAAAAGCGAAGTTAGCTCATTTTGCATGCAACCTGTATAAGAGCTAACAATAAAAAATATATATATCACACCTTTTATGGTACGAGCTAACACTCTTTTTGCCATTTTTGGCTAATAATATATATCACACCTTTTGTGGTACGAGCTAACACTCTTTTTGCCATTTTTGGCTAATAAAATATGAATATGCGGCGATTCATTCACTGATAAAATCTATGTTATTTGAATAAAATTGGCAGTTACTTTTGGCCACAATAAAATATTATTCAAAATAGTTTTATAATCCGCTTGATTGTATGTCTAATCTTCTCAAATATTTTACGTATTTAAAGCATTTTATCTTTTTAAACAATATTCATTTGAAAAATATTCGAAAGGATCTAAAACGAGTAGTGCTTTTTAAAATGTTTAAATTTGACCAAAATATGAATGGAATTATTATTAATATTTAAATTAATGACCGTTAAATCAACCAAAATGATTACTGCATATAATATGTTATTAAGTTATTAATTAAGTTAAGTTATTAATTATAAATTATTATTAATTAAGTTATTAATATGTTAAATAATTTTTATTTTATTATTTATCAAACAGAATATTCACATCATCAATAAATTGCAATAATTAAACAAATATGTGTGTCCTGTTATCAATATGATAGAGGAGTACAGTTATCAAACGATAAGTTAGATATAAATTTTTAAAAATCAGTGCGATAACATACATATAGATATTTTGCAATTTTGATTTCCAAATAGGTTTTTCACGATAAAACAATGTTTTAAAACTGCTTACTTACTGACTGAACTATAAGATATATTCTAAAATGATATTAATTTTTTATTGATAACAACCAAAGCAGCAGCAACCACAAAATTGAGTTGTTATTAGAGATAACAGGCAAGCGCATCGAACAAGTTCGCAGCTTTTACACGTCTTGCGGTCGCATTTGAAGTTTTGAGAGGGCACAGGATTAAGGGTTGGAAAATGGGTAAAACTGGTTTTACACACTAGACAGTCTCTTTTTGCGGTTGAAAATGCTGTGACAGTTGCGATGGTTGAACAACTAAAAGAAGTATAAAACAATTTCAAAACTTGTTTCAAATATGATACATTTGTTGAAAATAACATTAAATATATTTATATAGAATATATATTTTAACGTATTTTGTGGAATAATTAAAAATACTATTACACACTTATTGCATTGCATAAAATTAGTTTTTCAATTATTATAACAGAAATCGAAAGATATAAATAATCTTTGAGTTTAACTGCTATATTTTATTTCAGACATAAGTTACATTTATTCCTAGATATGCAAATAAAGCGGCGTTCAAGCCGTGGCAGACAAATCTTTTTTATAGTAATAATATAAATAAAAAAATTATATTTTTTAAAAACCTGTTCTATTTAAAACTTTAATTTATTATATAAGTACTTATCAAGCCCGGATGCAGGAATTTATTGAGGGGGTAGTGCTTGCAAGTCAAAAAAAGCAATATGCTATTGTTTGTGTGAGGCATAAATACAATACTAAGAGTGAAATTATAACAAAATTGCTGGAGTATATAACTACTATAACAAAATTAAGCTTATTTTTGTATTAATATATTTTCTTTCTATCATTAGGAAAAAATTTATACATTTGACACGCAGAACAAGTTTGAAAAATGATTATTTGTTTAGTTGTTTACTGTAAAAAATCGTAAAGATAGATTAAATAACAGAAGGGCTATTATATACATACTACTAACATATTGCCTACATAATTGTCCTAATATATATATGGTCAACTTTTGATGCAAATGTCTTTTAGCAAAGCTATCTAAAAAAGCCTAGTATTATAGTTTAATATCGTTGGTGAATCATTAAACACGCATCATGTCATTCTGTATTCTTGATCCCATATTGACGATCTGATATGTTATTAAAATATGAACGTTGACATTTGCATGATGTAGCCATTTGTATTCGTAGACAATAAATGCAGCAGTGTTGAGATGTCTTAAAAAATTTGAGGTTATGCTACATTTAATAAATCTAAAATGTTGCCATAAACCAAAGCACCATAATATCATCTAGCCATGTTAGCCGCACAATCATGTTTAACCTTGCAAAAAACTCTTCTGGAGATTCATTAGGCATCGGGAGATTCATTAGGCATTGGGAGATTTATTGGACATCGGGAGATTTATTTGCCATCGGGAGATTTATTGGGGGCAGCTGGAGATTCAGGGGCAACTGAAGATTCAGTGGGGGCATTTAGGACCAGCCGAAGATTCATTGGGGGTTTCTGAAGATTCATTGGGGGTCACTGAAGATTCATTAGGGTCACTGAAGATTCATTGGGGGTCACTGAAGATTCATTGGGGGTCACTGAAGATTCATTGGAGGCATCTGGAGATTCATTTGGGGGCTGCTTAAGATTAAGTGAGGGCAGTTTAGGGCAGCTGGAGAGTCATTGGGTGTAGCTTAAGTTGTAATTAATTAAATTAAGATGGAGATTCATTTGTATCAACTACAGATTCATCGGGGGTCTTATGATGCATTGGGTAGTTAGAAACTCATTGGGGGCAGTTGGAGATTCAATTAGGGCAACTGGGAATGGGAATAGCCGAGTGGTTAAAACGCTTGTTGCGGATGCCGAGGGTTTTGTTTCGGAATAGGTTCAAGCCCGCTATCGTACTCTCCCGTTCCTGGCTAACATCTGTGCTAGTTGAATGTTAAGGACCCTTAATGGATTCGTGTTGCATGAAGAATACTCCTGTAACTTTGTGCCTGTGTCACTTAGAAAAAATACATAGAATATAATTATTATTTTTTAAATTTATAATTCATTGCGGGCTGCTGAAGATTCATTGGTGGCTATTGAAGATTCTGTGAAGGCAGTTTAGGGCAGCTGGAGATTCAGTGGGGCCAGTTTAGGGTAACTGGAGATTCATTAGGGACAGTTGAAAATTCAGTTATGGCTGTCTGGGACAGCTGGAGATTCATTGGGGGCCACTGAAGATTAAATGAGGGCAGTTTAGGGCAGCTGGAGAGTCATTGGATGTAGCTGAATATTCCTTTGGGCAACTTAAGATTCAGTAGGGGCTGCTGAACTTTACTGAAGACAGCTGATTCACTGGGGGCGGACGGAGATTCTGTAGAAACAGCCGAAGATTCACAGCATTTATACATAATTTATAGGGCAAAATACTGCCTAATATAAAGGGCAATAAGAGGATCATGGGAAGCGCCATGGCCCCAGTCCCCCTCCTTTAAATCCGGGCTTGCTTATATATGACAATCGTTTTATTTTAAATGGCTCCAAATATATAATATTAATTAGCATACAATAAAACGTTTACTATTCCAAAATATAATATATTTGATATTTATGTTATATTTCACAACTATATAATAATTCAAGAAAGTTGTGAAATTATTTAGTTTTATTGTATATAACTTGAAAAATATTTATAGAGTTAATTTAATACAAATTCTTCAAATCAATATACAATAAATTATAATGTGACATATAATTTTAAAGCAATAATGTTATATATTCAGAAACAGTCAAAAAAATATATTAACGTTTTTGATTTTTTTTAAAACAATTGTATAATACTTATAATATTATTTAATATTATTTAATTATTTAAATTGTAACTAAAATTACTTACATTAGAAGTATGAGACGCATCGTAAAAAAAATTCTAGAAGTCAGACGTGACTAAATAATTTAACAAATTCTTTGATCATTTTCATGTTAAGATTAAATTACATTATTTTATACATTACATCAAGGTTTATGTGACGAACTATGTTAATTAAATGTATCCTATTGGTTCATTTTTCACTGTAAATGTACATTAAGATTACATGGTTATTATAAACTTACAATCAGAAAACGTCTATTATTTAAATAAATACTACAATTACACTTTTTCGGTTCGGATTCCATCGATGTCAATCCTAATTTTAAATGCAAAATTAAATCCATTGTGTTATAAAGTATAATTACTAGCTAATACAAATTCCTTAAAAATTAGACCAGTGAACTGTTCAACTTCCATTTCTTTAATGATAGTGCAATCTTTATGATTTTGTTAAACAATTTTAAATCGGCATTAACGCATGCTTTATGCTTTGCCTGCTCATTGTGCTCTAAAGTTGTCCGAATAATTCCATTAATATTTAATTCATTTTCGTCATAACTCTTGAGTGTCTTTTTATACCTATTTGTCCAACTTTGACAATTTTGACGACTTTGCAATGTTTACACGCATTTTTGATAAAATAATAATTGAGAAAGAATAAAGGATTTCTTGAATGGTGAATTCTATTATTTATTTCCGACGTTAAAATAATTATGCTCTTTATAACATCGGACTGTTTTTTTAGAGATATGGAGAATATTTCCACACTCTCGTTTTTATATGCGTCAGAGTAATAGCAGTTGTACGCGTATAATGTCTCATTTTGCTGTGATACAAATATTTTATTAACATTTTGTTTCAGTACTATTCACCTTTTCCTTCTTTTCTTTGCACTTCAGTATGTGAATAATGTGCTATACAGTATCTATCTGTCTTTTGTATGTCCTATGCTGCATATACATTTTACGTTTAACCTGCTCAACATTTTGACGTGACAATCATTTCCGTAATTGCCATTATTTTCATTAACTGTTATCTAGTGATGTTGGCTGCACACACCTTTAGCCATAAATATAATTTTTTCTTTAGTTGATACCGTGTATTAAAAATAAAAATTCACAATAGTGATCCACTTTTTCTTAGTTTTGCAATGAATTTCACAATGCCCTCTCCTTGAATTTGCATTTCCGTAGACAATTTAGTGCGTTAAGGAACGCCTCAACGGCTGCGATTTAGAAAAAAATTTAGTGATTTGAAGGAAAAACTCCAAACATTTAACAGTTTACATTTAAAGCCTCAATGTTGTTTGTTTTAATACTTTATAATACTGTTTCAATGGTGTTTAAACCGCAGTTCTCTATGCATGGAATTATCTGAAATTTACCTTCTATCAATAGTATACATTCTATGTATTTCCATTCTTTTGGAATTAATTGTTCCTTTTTCTAAGTTTCAACTTGACAAGTTGAAACATACATATTATATAACAGCGACCTATTTCTGACATAAACTTCATTTTGTTGTGTTATTTTGTCGCTTTAACGCGAGGATTGTGAAGGGAACAGTACATATGAATATAGTATGTAAATGGTATGCAACTCTCTTTTAAAAATTTTAATATTTTCTGTTCAAATTCCAGTGTCAGTTTTACTCGTTTTTTGCCGTTTATATTTTATGTGTTAAAAATTTACTTTGGCGCGATCGATATAGGTATCGGATATTTTTGCATTTGAGCATATATACAGATTATAATAATGTAATATTAAATATATATTTGTTTACAAAATTTCAAATAAAAGATAAAGATTAATAATATGGGTTTACATAGACTTTTATATACTAACTGAATATAATATCCATTATTATTGAGTGTTTAAATTATTTAAAAATATAGAAAATTCCTGATTCGATAAAATATTTTGATCACGCTGGGCAAAAAAAACAAGTTATCCTTCTTTAACTGATAATGGTATTTCCTATTATTCTATTTTAACATGGTTCTAAAATTTTATTAGTTACGTCCTCTTCTTCAATATCATCATAATTTTCTTGCATGTCCTAAGTAAGCACACCATAATCCTTTTTTAATCGCCATCATCATTACCGGCATTCTTATCAACCATATTAGCTTTTTATCATTGGCAGTTTACATGGCTCATAATTTAATTTTTTATTGTCTTTATATTATATCTATTGTATGTAGAAATATATTAGATAATATATTTAATAATTAAATACATATCGATGTGTCAGACAATAAGAATTCAGAGAAAAAGTATCGACCCTTATACATTTTTATACATTTACAAATAAAGGTTTAAATGGCTTAATTTAATATAAATATGCTTAAAGAATAAAAATAACATATGTATAAAATTATATTATATAAACTTCTTATTTATAAGTGAATCAATAATATAAAATTAAAATTAAATACTTTTAAACTGAAAGATAACATATATTTTAATTATTACTTTAATCGATCGGAACAAAAGCAATGAACTGCACATTATATATTTTCAGTTTTTCATTATAAAATAGGTATGTCAATTTTAAACTGTTCAAAAATTCCACTTGGTAAATAAGAAACTACTACAAAAAGATTTATTTTTTAATAGCTTTCAGTTTAACATTAATAGTATTTTTAATACTTCAAATGTTTGAGAAATGTATATTTGACTAATGAAATATTATCTATATAAGTTTCACCAGAATTAAAAATTACTATAAAGTCACCATATTTTTTGCTAACGTTTACAAACATTCATTAATCAAATAATATCAGCTGTCTACCACTGTTTACAAATCATTTATTATTTCAATTTATAGCTTTAATATAATTAATATAAATATTTAAACTAATATGTTATTTTTTATATTTATGATTTTTCTCACACTCCTCGTTCTTCACGAGTAGTGTGACATTTTTTATGATTACATTTTTTGGCCCTATCCGGCCCCGATTTTTCTGCACGGAACTGCTCCGATCTCAACTCCAAACGGCTGATCCAATCCAAACCCGGTTAGGCCACAATCATTTTATATCACCGGGTTATTCCTCCGGAATTTCGTCAGGATTAAAGTGACAACCAACATAGACAAGTCACACTTTCCATGAAGCAAATATTTGTCAATATTTCTTCAAAAACGTACAGTGACTGGCTATAAAAGTTTACAAAAAAGAACAAGATAAAACGACCGCGCGTTGACTTGGAATTATGACCCATATATAAGCTCATTTAAAAAACATTTTCATTGTTAATTTTTTATATTTCTAATATATAAAAATGTATAATAAAACAAAAGTTTAGTATCCTAAATTTCTATTAGTATTTATTAATATATTATTGTTTATATTATTTTATTTATGTTTATATGATTTTTATTCTATATGTAACTTATCATGCATGATTCAAAACTTATTTGTAGCTACTATTCATGCCATATTCTCCAAATTATATATATATATAAACTCAAGGAACGCTCAAGGAATATGTTTACCATGCTGCATAATCTTGAGTGAAGGAGCGTTTAAAAATGGTTTGAAGGATAGCTTGTTTTTTGATGAATCTTTGAGGAACACTTCAGATGTATGATATATATATATTTTAAATAGCATATGGATGGGCATTATCCGTGTTATATTTGTCACATATTCGGGATGACAAAAAATGGCTGCAAATTATTTAATTAAATGATTATTAGTTAATTATGTCTTCCTGTAATATATTCTCAAAACTTTATTGTTATTTTTTAATTATTGTAATGAAGACGTGTTTAAATATCTTAATAAAAAGTTCACTTTAATTTACAACATAATTTACTACTTGCGCGGCTTTTTAAAATTGCTAGTAAATTATAAAATTTATGTTAATGTAAATCTTCAATATTAATAATTTCAATGGCTTCGGATGAAAAATTACATTTATTTAAAACCACGGAAAAGAAAGGTGTTCCATTGGAGCAAGATAGTGATAAACGTAATTTAAAATATTTTTTGCACTTTAAACTAATAAGTACTCTAATACTAAGTAATACTATAGTAATACTTAGTCTTACACCATTATAGTCATAGACATATAATGTCAATAATAATATATGACAATGGGCCCATCGATGATTTTCAAGATTCCTGCATTTAATTAGTTGCCTATTATATTTAATTTAATTAGATGTATATTTTGCAGCATTCATCACATTTTATTTACTTTTTTAATCTAATTATATTTACTAATAATATAATAATATTTACTAAATAATTTCTAGGCTATGTATCTATGACCAATATAAATATAAAAATACTGTTATATATATATTATAAGTTATACCTAATGAATAAAATACTATGTTGTTTTTATGAGCTAAATATTTTAGGCAGACAAATGAATAAAATACTATGTTATTTTTAGAAGCTATATATTTTAGGCAGACATCTAGATGGAAATATTTAGCTCATATTATAAAACAACATAGTATTTTATACATTAGGTATAACTTACAATAATAATATTATATATTACTAATACAAATATAATATAACAGTATTTTCATACTTATATTAGCTATTATGTATATAATCCTAGGCAGATACATAGCCTAGAAATTATTTTTCTGTCTAGGTGGAGATATAACATCTTTATTATATTTATATATACAAAGTCTATTTTTAATTACATATCTTGTTAATAAGTTATCCTATGTATAATTGAAATTAACTATATATAAATTTTATATAATATTATCTATAGTATTAATCTATTATAGTTAATTATATATAATGTATTTTAATATATTTTAATTAAATTATATAAAATAATATTTTTTAAACATAACTTATTTTTCACCTTATAAGTTATATATATTATAATTAACTAAGTATAATATTATTTATTTATGTTATTAAAATTATATATTTAAACTGGTAATCTTCAAGATTCCCATGCTAAATTATTTTCCAATTATTTTTAATGCAATGAATTATATATATTTTTTTAATTTAACATAAATAAATAATAATATAGTTAGTTAATTAATGAATTACAATATATAATAATATTTAATGTAAAAAATAAATAATTAGTTGTATTATATAAAAAAATGTTTTTGATCAAAATGATTAGGCATAGCATAATTGATTGCTTGTATATTTACCATCTACAACCTGCTATAGCTTTAGACCACTATGTTGGATTCTATACATATAATATTTTGTATATACTGAGTGCAGGCCACTAACAACATCCATTAATCTTAAACTGACCAACAGCAACACACTAGTTTGAAAAGAGTTCACTATAACATGTTTTAATGTAAGTAAAAAATATATATTAACAGTGGTTTAAGGAAAGGTCAGAGTAATGTATAGAAGTTGGCCAAAAGCTTCAGGTTGATAAGTAACAGGTGAACCTGTTAACATAACAATATTCATTTCAGAATTTTTTTAGTAAAAATATGTAATACATTTCAATAATTTTATTGTTAATTACAATATGACAAAAAAATTATAAAAAATATGAGATTTTTTTTTCTAACTATTATGCATGATAAATAAACGAGAAATATGGTAATATCTTTTTTATTCATGATCTACAAAACAAAAATGTCAATAATATATGTCTTTAATGGCTATGAGTAAGTTATAATTGGATAAATATTTAGTTTTTGTCACAATAAAATTAGCTCATTTGGCAAGGTTAACAGTTTCTGGGATCACCGATATGGAGGTAATTTTGTGTAAAATTATGTAAAATCCCATGTTGTAAAATTGTCTTTTTATATTTCATATAACGCAAACATACCCATTTCATAAAAATGGATTTCTCACATAAATGTAACTTCAGTCAAACATTTATGCAACATCATATTATTTATATAATTAATTCAGAAATGTCTTACTTCATAAGACAACATCAATTTTAAAAAGGCTTACTGTATTTGCATAAAGTTGTTACCAAAAGAAAAATATCATCATTTTTTTTTTATATTTCTTTGGTTTTAATGAACCAATTTAAAGAGAGATCATTATACAACTTTTAATGTTCAACATCTTTGTGGAAGAACATGTTTTAAAATATATGCATGAATTTTTGCTTAAAAAATTATGCACTCATATATAGTACTACAACAGTCATATCAGCCTACCTACCCACTATAGCATTTGCAGGGCCATAAAAATTGTAAACAAACAGTCAATTATGCCCTGCCTTATAAATTGATTGACTATTTGAATTATGGCTGGAAGACGTTGTGCCCATTCTGAAATTTGTGATAATGTCTTACCTGCCAATATATTAAGTTATTTAGACATTTTTTTGTGAGAATTGGTGCATCTAACAAGAATACATGCAATAATGATGTTTGTATAGATTGGATGGCACATCATGGTCTGATACACAATATATTATGCTGTAAGAACTGTGACCTCTATTGGAGGCATCATTATTATCCTGTATAATCATTATTATAATTTATCTACTTATCTGACATTAATATTATTAATAATTTTTAATATGTTCTATTATATGTTTTTTGGATAATATTGGATAATCCCCTTTATATTTATTATTTACAAACAAATAATTAATTAAATGCTGGAATCTTCAACATTGTCTGACAATGTATTATAAATACCTAATGACAGATATCAATTCCCTAATGAAAAGTAGATATTTGCAAAAGGTATTAAGTCTGTCCAAAGTATGTCTGTTTGTGATAGTAAGACTATAATAAAATAATTACAATATGTATATCATAATTTTAAAATCAAACTACATAATATAATCCTATCATAAAAAAGTTAACTTTAGATAGTGGTTGATGTGCAGGTGTAAGTCTCACTCAAAAATAAAATTTCTGCGTTTTTCATTGGAATTTTGTGAGATTCCCCAACTTTTTTTATATCATGTTTGTGGCTAGTGAGAGCTATCCAATGATTATATCAGTTTCATGGTTGTTAGAGTATATAAAAAGGTATTTGTGTTTTACTGTCATTGCTGCATGTCTTTTTCTTTCATCTGATTGACTGCTTGCTGAACAGAAACATTGTGTAGGCAAAATATAATCAATAGATGACATGGTGACACACAGAAGTGGAACTAGATATAATGATTAGAAAAAAGATGGATATTCTATGTATCCAGGAAATGAGATGGACAGGAAATCAATCTTGTAACCTGACAAATGGATACAAGATGACATAATAATATTATATAATAATACATATAATATTATTTAAATCTGTATATATAGATTATATACTAGATTCACTATAAGTGTGATGGCCTGGCTTGACATTTGTTAAGAATTTGTATTTTAATTAATATTTATATATAATATACTTATATATATTTTATATAATATTATACTTCAAAATTATAATTTTTTTAAATATTATATTAATAATGATATTTTCTAATATTTAGATAATACATATTTATTAATTTTATACATTTTATATATATTATTTATTTATTTAAAGTAATATGTTTGTTTTAATATAAATAACTATATTGTATTAAATTGCCAAACAATATAGCATTAAAAACGTTTAACAATAATAGTTTTTTATATTTCATTTTATAAATAAAAACAAAATAATGTTAATTAAAATCACCATTATTTTTATTTACTAAAATTTCAACTATGTTGTGATAGTTTTTTATTAACTATGCATCAGTAGTATATAAATAATACTATACTATTACCCATTTTCAATATTATCAGGGCTATTGACAGTACAACTGCACTGTCAATAAGTCATGAGTGGGAGCTATTGACAGTATGTCAGTCACATTAATTTTATAGTCATAATTATTTTTAATTTTCTGATAGAAAATAACTAAAATTGAAACTTATATTCAATTTTTTTTATTACTCTTAACTTATGATTAGTCAGTTGACTACATAATCAGTTTAGTAATAAAATGTCATGATAATTTACAGCTAGATATATATGTAAGCTAGATGACATATTCAGGTAGAGTGGTTATGAAAACCTCCTTATAGTAAACTGCTCATTACTCAATAATTACTGCATCACCCTACTACTTAGCTAAAAATATGGATTTGTTAGATTAAAATAATTTATTAATACATCATTATTAACTGCAGAGCGGTAAGTGTTTTGCGAAGTTTAGTCATAAAATAGTGTGTAAAAAATATGAATGTAAATATTAGTATTTTTCTTATAAAACTAAGTAGAATAAGTAACAATTAAAAACATTTGTGATAATCTGCTCAATTTGAACAAAGGAATACAATTATACCAATTGTTTCTTGATTAGAACCACATTAAAAACGTAATGAAAATGTGTATCTGATTTATATGTTTATGTTGGTTGTATTCTGTTTTTGTAGTTTATTTTTGTTCAGTATACATAGGCCTATATCTTATCATATTAATATTGTATCATATTATAGATTATTAGACATATTTTAATATACTTGTAAATAGTATTTCAAGACAAGGTATTATATCCAATATTAGTATTTTTGTACATGTATTTCATTTTATATTAATTGGTCAGCTTTATGATCAACAAATGATCGACTCTACAACTAATTGTTATCCTAAATTATTATTTTAATCAAGATAGTTTGTTCTGTTATTTTATTGTATGATTCATTATTTTTGGTTTTACATGAACAGTAAAATCATCATCATTACTACTATTATCTTATATGAAAATAGGACAATTTCATTTCAATAAAATATTATTTTTACATAACATTACAAGTACGCTACACACCTTTGCACCAATGCCTTTTTTGTATTTTGTGTCTGTCACAATTTGTTTTGATTAGTTGATTATCAATGAAAATCATCAGTAATTAAGTGATGGGAACATAGTTTCTTAAGTTTCAAAAGTTAGTCTCTCAATAGTTTAGACACATCAATACCACTCTTAAAGTCTATCATCCTTTGGGTAACTATGGATCAATATGTTTTTATCCTGGTCAAATGGTATACATTTATTATTTGTCATACAATTTACTGCGCAGTAAACACTATGCATCTAAAGCGACTGGTCAACTTATCTGATATCAATAATGTATAACAAGAAATTTATTTTCTGTTGTATGTCTTATCCTTGTATACTATATATACATATCCATATTGGCTAGGCACTGTAATGATTTCTACATAGTTATTATCATAGAGTAAGAAATATATAGAGATTTGACTTTTATTGATTTCAAAATTGATTTCTTATTGAGAAGATCCAGAATTAATTGCATACGTTATAAGTACATAAGGAAAAGCTAGGAAGATGGAACTATGCTTAAAGAGCAGTTTTAAACAATATCTTTCCATAACTCTCTTCAACCAATCGCCCTTCAAAACCTTGCCTTACCATAAATACTAGAAAAGAAAATGATAATAATCCTGACACCAGAAAATTACTACTTCAACTGAAGCATGAAATCCGAAAATTTATAGAAACTGACAAAAATAAATATGTGAAAAATCACAGAGCTGAACTGGGTGCAAATAATAGCACGTCAAAGGGATGGAAACTACTGAATAATCTACTTGGCCGACAAAACTCTCGTCGCCTTCAGCCAAACTGCTCTCCGGACGAAGTCAATAAATTCTTCATCAATAAGAGAAACCATTGAAAAAATCCCGATACCGTGTATTACAGATAAACGAACAGCAACACCAAATTCCTTGTCAGAGGCTACAACACAGATGACGTCATATTAGCACTAAAGAAAGCACAGTCAAACAATTCAGTAGGGTATGATGAAATACCAATGAAAATTTTGAAGACAGTTGAAATATATATCCCTGTGGAAATTACTGCTGTAACTAATTCTATCTTTGAGGAATGACATTTCTGGAAGAAAGGCAACTGGCTGAAGTTTTTGGGGCTGGAAAAGAAAAGGTAGTGAGGATAGCCCAAACTCCTATAGACCAAAATCAATGTTAACAGCCAACTCCAGAATTATAGAAAGAATTATTTCAAATAAGACATCGGCATACTTATACACAAATAACGTACTGACAGAATCAACACATCGGTTCCGCAGATACCACAACTGTGAAAAAGCTCTGAACCATCTTATCGATATCGCAGTTACAGCAATTGACCAAGGAAACAAGGTGATAATTTCGGCCCTTGACTTAAGCGCAGCATTTGACACGATAGACAGAAACCATTTGCAAGAGAAGCTAGAAAAACATATTGCTAAAAGCGGTAATGTGGGAAACTACTGAAATCATACATCTCTAATAGAAAAATGCTCACCAGCATCCACGGAGCACACAGCAACCTTCTGACTGTTAATTACGGAGTCCCGAAAGGGTCAGTATTAAGACCACTTCTGTTTGTCTTATACATACTAGACTGAAATTGTACAATTCGCGGACGATGCAACCATCATAGCCCAGGGGAAATCTGATACTGAAGCGGGTACTATGATGAATGAGGCCTTGAAACAGTTTAACAAAAACGAATTGCAGAACAGACTTGCTGTCCAACCGACTAAAACACAGCTTCTAACGTGTGGTACAAACCAGAAGTTCTAGTGGAAATGCACATGAGTGGAGAAATATTACCATATTCTCAATCCATAAATGTACTTGGTGTCACAATTGAATCCGTGGATAACTCACTTTGAAAAGGCAGCAAACAAAGCCTTCGTTGCACTGAAACAAATCAAAAGAGTTATAAAACGGTTACCAATACAGGATATTAATATGTTGACAAAGGCCCTAGCTCTCCTGCACCTAACATACTGTTAAACACTACAAGGAGAAGCAAACAAAGAGGCTTCTCCTACATAGAACTTACAACGCAGCAGCCAGAATATCGACGAGAAAGCTAAGAAGCGATCGGGCACACTCGATTCTGAACTGGAAACCCCTGGAGGCAACTCGCGAAGAAGGACATGGGAAGTCTACCTTCGAAATTATTTACCACAAAACACAATCGGTACAGAACAAACTGCAAATAATGTCATGGAGACAATATCTGGTCAACCTAAAAAAAATTGGGGACCAAAGAGTTTCAATAAAAATTTTAAACTTTATAATGCACATTTATTAATTATGTATAAGTTTCTATGCTTTTTTATATTACCCAGTTCTATAATGTGCAAGACCATCACATGTTTTACACATTGAACAATGTATATACAAATACACATTATGTCATAAATTTACATTAATGGAAAATCGTTTTATTTTAATAAATTTAATGTAAATGGGTAACAAAACAGTAGTGTTAAATATTTGTTATTAAATTGATTTGATTTTAAGAGTTAATATATTCATACAATTTGAATGTGCGTAAGTTGTCTATAAAATATAATTTATTGGCTGCATATCTAAAGCTGTTTTACTACATGAACTATTTTACTGCTATCAGTTAAAACATTTTTTTTTTGAAAAAGCTTTCGGGTAAAAAGTTAGTAGTATTGATCTGCAACAGATCAATATAATAATCAAATCTCTATCTATTTCTTATTCTATAATTATTATAATGCATATTGAAGTATATAAATGGTTAAATTCAATAATAAATATAGTGTCTTGTGCATGGTTAAGTTTCAGCCGTTGATGATGCTTTCACTGATTTTAATTTAATACATTAATATTAATAATATTTATTTAACGACAATTCAAGTAATATCAAAGTCGGTCAAGGGCCCTAATTTTGTGAGTAGTTTATGTGGCGCGCCCACTTCATCAATTACCTTTAAAGAGTCACGGTCACTCACATTTTTCATACCATTTTCTCACATTTTTTTCATACCAAACGAACCCATTAAAGGTCGCTAACTATCGACTAGCACAGCTGCTATCCAGGAACTGTAGAGTCCAAGGGCGGGCTCGAACCTGCTCCGCATCCCTTGGCATCCGCAAACCAGGGTCTATAACCTAATATAACAGGATTAGAGAGATGCATAGAAATTAACTCTCAATGCATTATTCTAATATAGGCTAGTCGTCGACACGCTAAATCTGTATATTTACAATCGGCGCGCAGTGCACGAACTCTATAACTGCAATTCAGTAGATTTTCGGTTTTTGAAGTTACTGAACATATGTAATAACACATCGGTAATTTATTTTTAAAAAATTAATGAACTTTAATAAAATGTTGCTATCTACATTCGTCAAAATGGGCAAACACAGATAGACATATTTAGCGTGCCGAATTTGTTAAGGGGAACATTTTCTAACTCATTGATTTGAAAATGTCGTCCCTATGAAAAATTTAATCTAAGTAAACACATGTGAGCAATTTTCCTATTATGTTTTATCTTCGTAAAGCTTTCATAAGAGCTCGGTATTTCATTCTTGGTGTAATAAAAGTAGTTATTTATTTTTCCTGAAAAGTTAGCTGAAATGCAGTTAGACAGTTTGTGCAGTGCACGCCGATTGTAGAACGACAGATATAGCGTGTCGACGATATTTATTATATATAATATAATAAATATAATATAATATAATAATAGGTTAATATATTACATTTTTGCAAGGTGATGAATTAAATAATTTTCAATGAAACTATAAAGTGTTATCATTTAATAATATTCAATAGTTTGCATTAATACTTATTTATATTGTATCATTTTATTTTGTTGTATTTATTTACTGTTCAAATTGAATTGTTTAATTTAGATTAATTTTAAGTAATACTGATACATGTTATGTTTACAACTGGAAATGACGTAGTCAGATTTTGTATACATCTAATACATTATTTATAGAGTGCATGTGCATATTTTCATATAAAAATTAATAAATTACCTGACTAATAATTATTATATGGGTTAATCACATTTTATTGAATTCATTTCAGAAATTGAAGAGCATCAAAACACTTGTCAAAGGTGTCGTCAATCATGGGACCAACTAGTACATAAAATCTATCCGTTTGGGTTTAAAAGAGAATTTATTGAAATAATTAAACTGGCATGGCCTATGGTACGTTAAAAAAATATTAAAATATATCACAACATATATATATATTTTTTTTTTTAACATTTCTCTTTTTATTTAGGTTTTGACATCATTTTTCCAAAACTTTCTTCTCACAATAAGTTTATTGTTCTGTGGACATCTCAGTAAACTTGAATTGGCTGCTGTCGCTTTGTCAAATAGTGTACGTTTAAATATACATTTTAAAGTGCTACTCACTGCAGACATTATTCTATTAGAGTCAGTGGAGTGTAATTTGCTTATTATTCCTAGCACAGTAATGAACATATGAAGGATATAAATAGTTGTGAAATATTTTTTCTAGTACTGTTTATCTTTGACTAACTTTGTATTTGAAATGAAAATATAATATAAAATTTACAATATATGATAAAATAAAAGAATTTAAAAAAATTATGTAAATAATAACAGTAGAACTGCCATGGTGAAACTCGGTATATTAGGAGGTGGTTGCCGTCATTCGAAAAGTATACTATACATTCAATTAAGCTGAAATGTTCACACATAATTAATGGTAAATATATAAAAGCATTTTTTGAATATTTACAACAAAATAATTTTCATGTGCTATATTTTATATGAAGTCATCATTTGTCTAACAGCACTTTTTAATTTTTTGTTGTTGATAAATATAATTTTATTCTATGTAAAAATTAGTATAAAACTTAGCGATAAAATGTATGACTACGCATAATAGATGTTTGAGTGTTTTGATATTTTTGAAAACTCTTTTGTATTACAAAGATGTATTTATTATTAAATAATATTGAAACATATACATCATATACGTCGGACCAAATAAAAAACAATGGATTTCATGCTTTATAAATTTATTTTATATATGTATTCAATAATGAAATATGAAAATTTCAAAAAAAATAAAAATTCGAAACAAAATATTTAAAAAATATTTAAAATATAATTTTTTCAGTAATTGACATATATTGTGATATGCGATTTTTGTCGTTGATATAGATTAAACAAAAGTAGAAAAAAGGTGTATACAAATATGTAGGATACTTTTATGATAATATCCTCAACAAATGTTGATTAAACCAAAAATATTTTTTGACAACACTGGAAAAGTTGTTTTGGAATAGAAAGTCGATTGATGACATCTGTGCGACTTACAGTAACAAAAATTTTATCAAATCATTATATTCAATTTTTAGTCCTTATTTGGAAATCTCAGTTCAATTTAACGATTATTTTTTGAGCTATAGTTTATTAATTAAAAACACAGTGGATGTATTGTTTGAATCGGTAACACATGGTATTTACGCATTTCGACAATATACACTCCGTCGAATAGATATTATCGAAAAAGAAGCATTTCCCAAAAATGCAACATATTTTTATAAACTATTTTTTGAGTTTCGTATTAAATATTATTTTTATTTTACATAACTCAACGCAATAAATTGATATGGTTTTAATACCTTAAACTATGTTATTGTTACATTTCATTATTATTGCAAGCATAATTGTTATAATGCTATATAATACTAATAATAATATGGTCTGTAAGCGTACTGCAGTCTAATCAACCTAGAGGTAATGTTTTGAAATTTGTAAAAAAATTACGTCGAAAAAATCCATATATAAATATGACATCCAATATATTTTTTATAGTTTTATAAAATCATTTGTTATATTTATACGTAGGCATGTGTATATAGTAGATTATATATATTTATAATATATATATTATATTTTATAACATTCTGAAACTGTCATGAATACTACTTTGTCTGAACTTGTTTGTTTGTCAAATGAATATGATATTTCTGTTATATATTGTATAATTATGTATTCTTTTTATTTTTCGACATTATATTCTGGATTTTTTCGGGAGTAGTAGAAATACGGTGGATTTCATAATTTTCATTAAATAACTTAGTCAATTTTAAGCGATTGATTAGCCTGACTGTTTTGTTTTATAATTACATGATTAGATTCAATATAAAATGGATTTATTGACAATAATTTAGGCAATTTTAACATTGTTTAAAAATGTCGAATTATTTGGATGAGTTATCGTAATAGATGGACAGACGGCCAACATAATTATTAAGTAGTTTAGTACATATTAATACTAGTATAATTTAAGTAATAGATCGATTGTATATTATATTAAATCTAAATTTTCAGTTAGAGTACAATTTACTCGTTTATTAACAAAATTAACTATTTTTAATATTGGCTTACCATGATAGAATTACTTAAAAAAATATATACATACAGTTGTATCGATCCTTTATATTCTATAATCATTTCAGATAATTATATTTTTAAAATATAGGATCAAATTGACTTAGTTTTTGTCGAACAATGACAAAATCGACCGTCTTATTAATAATTGCCAGAACTGTGACTTTTATAAGGTATAATATTTGCATTACAGATTAATTCTATATTCGGAATCTGTTTTAACTTTGGACTTGCAACTGCTATGGAAACTATGTTTTCACAAGTAAGTTTTACTCTTGATTGTTCTACCTGTCTACTAAGCTAACTATTTCAGAATCTGTTTACTTATTAAGACATTGAAAATTCGCATAAAAATTAATAAATGTACTTTTTAGTACCGATCTTAAAGCTTATGATTGACAAGGAAAAAGTTCCTTTTAAATTTGGATGTGGTAAATATCAATTTATCCTTCGCTGTTCAACAATATTTCATGGAAAATATAGTAAAACTTTATACACGCATAGTGTTTTATTTAAAATTAGTCAGATTCGATTTACGAACTTTGAACGGACATCACTAATTGATAATATATCAACAGAGAGAGAAGAAGACGCTGATGAAGATGAAAATAACTTTCTGTCTCGAATAAGAGTAAAGCGCTTCCAATAATAAATATTGCTCCTCAAAGAAAAAATTCAATCTGTTAATATACCATTATGAATAATTATTTTACAATGTTTTGGTTTCTGGGTTAATTATTTTATTTAACTTTTTTTTCATTTTATATAATATAATTTAATTATGTAAAATAATAAATCAACACATTCTATATAATTCTTCAACACCATAACAAAACAAATAAAAAATAGAAATAAGAAAAAACCAGAAATTATCAAAGCGACTGTCAAATAAGAAACAACATTTTTATATAACATCGTAATGATTTAAAGGAAAAAGCAACATTCATGACTAAACTCCTGAAAGACCAAACAATAGGAATAATTTATCATCAAAACACAAATATATATTTTTAATGCTTACAATCTAAACATAGTTTGTAAAGTACTCTATATAAAACAGGCCTAGAGTGATAAGGTGTCATAAGAAGATACTAAAGAAAAACACGTAACAACTGATATGTATAATAAAAAAGGGAAAAAATATGATTAAGCAATGGTGCGGGACTTTGGACCCTCAGCGGCAGTTTACCGGTTTATTTGCGCACACATCACTATTCCCATGGTTATAACCTTTTTGTAGTCATCGTCCTCTACATATTTAACCTTTCTATAGGCATACCGACTGTTTTTTTTGGTGTCATTATATATACAGTAAATGTCAGCGAGTAGAGAAGACAGCGGAGACATAGATGCTCACAAAAAATGCTCACACGAAATAACTGTACATCACAATAATATGCTATCGTATATGTTGCAATGATTCATGCACTATTTCGGCAGACAAAATAATTTAAAATTATTGGTCTTCCTACTACATTGGATAGCTACTCATAAACACTAAATAAGCATACGGTTATGGAAGTCAATGCTATAATACGCATATTGAAATATTGAAATATATTGAAGTATATTTAAATATATTGATATAATATATCGAAGCGTAATTCAAATATTTAATTTAAAATTCAAAAACAAACAGTGTAAATTTTTCTTTAAATTAAATGTTTAATCAAGCCTTGGCGACGATGTTTCTTTAAGTTATAAAAAACCATGTAATAGTAGAATTGAAATAGTTTAAATTGGATTTACATTTGGAAATAATATTTTCATTACATTTGTAAATATTATTTTCATTACATTTGTAAATAATATTTTCATTACATTTGAAAATTATATTTTCATTACATTTGAAAATAATATTTTAATCACATTTGAAAATAAAATTTTAATCACATTTGAAAATAATATTTTCTTTACATTTTTAAATTATATTTTCATCACATTTGAACCAAGTGTTACCAGATTTTACATACCTATATAAAATGTAGTGGCCATTATTGGTAGATTTCCCAACATGACAAATAATAGCACAAATATATTAATTACAATTATTTGAAAGAAAATGAGGTGAACAACATACGTACTCATATAATAAGCTAATTTCAGTATTGAACAGCTTAAATTAATGTTAGTATTAATACAAAATTATCCCTTCAATTAATGCATATTATATTTCAAAAGTAATCCTGCTTATATATTTAACAAATACTATTGTTCTCATAATATTAAGGTATTCGGATATAAATGTTTTTTTGAACGAATTATACATTTAACGAAATATATTCAATAAAATATGTAATTGATAGCTCATCGAAAGTCCCAACATCAATACTTTTATTTTTCTAGTCATCATCGACAATGTTAATAAATTATTTGTTCATAAACGATGTCCATTATAAGTTCAATTAATATTTCCAACAATTGTTTTGTCATAATAAATAGAAAAATAACAATTTATTATAACTTTAATAACGGATTATTCAATATAGTATACATATAATATAAATATCAATAAATGTTTTAGATTACTACATTAAATAATATAATTTTTAAAAATTCATTGTTAGAAAATTGTATAGATATGTTAAGAATAATATTTTAAGTATTTTAAAATATTACGATAAATTGTTTAAGTCTAATAAATAATTGTGGTATTTGACTAGATACTTCAGTTTTTTTTTTTAGTCACTGAAATATTTTTTTAAATTTGCAACAATAACCTTCTTATTATGTAAAAAAATTTATTAAACATACTATTTTAATTATTATTTTGTATAATTATTTAGAAAATGTATATATTTTTTAAATGGTGAAAACTTTAATTTCTTTATAAAAACAGATAATTCTAAATATATACATTTGTTCAGTAGATATGTGCACATAATTTATAATATAATATGTTCCAATCTGATTAGTGTACTAAATTTAATGTTTAAAATCTATTGAATTAATAGTAGGACGGCTAAGAGTGACTTTGAGAGTCACCTTTTTCCGTTTAATGAAATTGTGACCAGAGTTTTGCTTTCAGTGAGTTGTTTTTCCTGTCTTTTAGTTTTTGAAAAAATAATGCCAAATATGCACAAATATTCTCCAAAGGGATCAAGTTTAATGGGTGTAATAAAAAAATTGTTGCATAACATTTTTTATATATTAGAATGTTTATGTAATGTTTGGAATGTTTATGTAATTCAATATAATATTATCAACTGTTACAAGCATTCTACACATGCAAAGCCATAGGGTTGACTGTGCTTGCCACAAACTGGTATGCCACATTTGACACATGTGAATTTTGTATGGTTGGCCAATCTGGCCATCTTGCCAAATTTTTTGCACCGAGTTGCTCCATTTTAGACACAGCAGCCAAAAATTCAGAATTCACCCCTTCATTTACCTCTTACCAGTCATTGTTAATTGGATAGCGAGAACATTGAATTGTTATAGTTTTAGATGATATACATATTATTACGTAACGCTACATAATAATGATGCCTTGTGGCCGTCCTAAGTCTATTTAGGACCTTGGCCGTCCTAGGGTTCACTAATAATTAATATTATTTAGTTTAATAATTCACTTAATTTAACGTCATACAAAATGTATTACATCTAGTTAAGTATATGATTTATACGAAAGCCGATTATAGCATTAACATTTTTATAAAATGTGGATGTTATAACTACGATACTGATCAAATAGAATATGCTTTTACTTTGAAAACTAAATTATATAAAAAAATTAACAATTAGCGCGTTGAATTTTTTCCTGCATATTAGTATCTTACAAAATGTTTTGTATCTCTTTAAACATACTATTTATAAGAAAAGTGATTGTCCGAGATAAAATGAACAAAACTAATTGATTGTGAGACATTTTAACAATGTAGGTAAAAATAATGTTTTTGCACAACCTTCATTATGTAAAGGTGCACCGTTTTTTAATGAAATTTATGTATTTTGCCACCGTTTTGGCAAGTTGTGTAATGGTTAACGCGTAACAAAATAATGACAATAAATATTGTTATAAAAAAACTAATAATGAAATTAACCTAATACTAACGAAAGTTTTATAAATCTTACACTTATTGTTATTTTTAGTTAAATAGAATTTTTGTAATAAGCTATATTACGTTTCAAATATGCAATTATTAAAAATTGTTCCAATAATACAGTTGTATCAATAAAAGTAATTTCATAATAAACAGGAAACATTATTTTCCTGTTAAAAATAAATTCAGTAAAAAAATTGTTATCATCTAACATTAATACATATTTTTGTCTGAACTCAAATTATATTTGGGAAGAATCATTTCTTTTAATGCATTTTGAACTATATCAATAATCACATTATTCTTCAAGTTTGTTTACAATTCAATACGATGATACTCGTGACATCTTATACATTTCTTAGATTCATGTATTAAATTTTAAAAATGGTACATGTCTCTTTATATTACAACAAAGGCTTAATGCCTTAAATTCTCTTTTGATCGTCACAACAAAATATATTAATGAAGCTAAAATTATATTTGTTGTTTCTTGTTCTATTGGGATAGTCGTGCTGACCAATTCCACTACACTCAACGATACTGGAAACACAGGGAACCTCTATCTATAGCCTAGTCCTCATAATTTCAAGTCACATGCTCTGATCAGTCCACAGAAAATATTGATCCCACCACTTCATATCAAATTGGGAATAATGACAAGTTTTGTGAAAGCACTGGATAAAAGTGGGCCTGGATTTGCACACCGGACATAACATTTTTGCATGTGTTAGTGAAGCAGAGTTGCAAGCTAGAATTTTTATTAGACATCAGATTAGAGAGCTCAATATGAAAGATATGCGGTTTGATCAGAAACTTGAAATTACTGAATTGGATGCTTGGCTTGCTTTCAAAGGTATTGTAAATAACTTTCTGGAGAACCATCAAAGTGAACGGTATGAACAATTAGTTTGGAGACCTTCTCAGAAGCATCCAAATTCTTGGTGTAAGAATAACTGTAAAGTTGCATTTCCTGAACTCTCATCTCGAGTATTTCCCAGCTAACTGTGGAGATTTCAGTGAAGAATAAGGCGAGCGCTTCCATCAAGACATTTAGTGTTATAGAGGAACGGTATAAAGGAAGATGGGATGTCCACATGCTTGAGGACTATAGGTGGTGTCTATAACAAAAGATACTCCGAAAACTGTCCATAAACGGAAATTTTTGAGGACTCCAATAATATCGCCATAAATGTTTACAAATGCAGATAAGACAAACAAGATAAACTAACCTCTCTGTTTTTACATTACAATTAAATTACAATACATTGATTTACCAACATAATTTATGTTATATTTAGTTAATTGACGTTGTAATAAATATATTCAAATACACTATTACACATTTTTTTCACAACTAATTATCTCATTAGTCTGACCTAGCTGATTGAAGAAACAAATAGCATATTTGAATATAAATATAATACATACAAATAAATAACTTAATACATTTTTATAATATCTGTAATTTATTACAGTCGCAGTCAATATATATAAATTTCTTATAATTATTCAATGATATGAAATTATTTGCGTGTGAAGTTGGTTGATAATGTAAATTTAAATTAGACTCTGAATTGTTAATTTATATATATATATTTCAGGCTTATGGAAGGCAAGATAGAAGATTAGTGGGAATTCTTCTTCAAAGATGTGAGCATTTGTTTACGTCACTAATTCGTAGTTTTTACAAATTCAATAATTTGTAATCGTTTAATATCCTATAATATTGGTTTTATTAATTTTTTGTTAATAATTAGGCTCTGTATTTTTTAAATTTAAAATAAACAATTATCTAAAATGTTATAGTCGATACTTTGAGAAACTTAGTTAACCGATCCTGATTTATATTTATACAATTTGGTCATTGTATACAACGTAATAATAAATACAAGTATTCACCAATTAATTATTACGGGGTGTTTATACATTTGCTTTCATTTACACCAACGACATATTTACATACTTACATGATTCTAAATAAATACATACATTATGATAATTATATACATACATGTTTTTTAATAAATAAATACATGTTTTAAGCTAAATTTGTACGTATATGTAACTAAATTCATACATGTATGTACGTATAAATATAAAGAACACAGGACACATGTACAGTATGCTCAATTCCATAGAGTTAGTAAAAAATATAAAATCTTAAACATTCTTAATAGTGATGTAAGTTTTTTCTAAGTTTATGTAATACAATAAAATTGTAATGAGATAACCATAAATAAACAAAATTAAGTAAATAGAGATGTATTTAGAAATAGTGTAAGACCGGTGTATGCTACAATTTTTATTGTAAAGTCAAAAATAAAATGAAGTTAAAACGTTACACAGAATATTTCGTGCTAGTATTTATATATGCTTCCATGCAAATCGTCAGCTGTATACTGAGAAACATTAAACTAAAAGTGGGTTAACCCTTTAAACCCGGCTATGCAAAAGTTTTGCTGGCTAAGACTCTATTGCGTCACATCATGAAAGCAGATTAGAATAAAACACACATAGAAAGAGTTAAAGGAATAGTAGGTCTTCACCTAATTCATGTTGTGCGTTGATGGCAGGTCTGTCTCGGCGAATGAGTATTGATTCTTTTGCCCTCAGGGTGACAAGGTTGTCGGCGTGTGTTAAGATGCTAAAATCGATCGCGCCTCCGCATCTGAGTTTGTGTTGGCGAACTAAACTGTGCTCGCCAAACACAACGTTGGAGCACAAATGTTTAATTTGTTTTGCATAACATTTTAGTAACGACGATAATATTTATTACAAACTTCAAATGCGAATGTTACATATATATTGTGGTATGCTTCATTGTTGTGGTACTTTATTTATTTATTTTAAAATATATTTTCAGTTCTGATGACAATGCCATTAGTTGTATTGTCAATATCATTCATTCCATTCTTTCTTCGACCAATTCTGTTACTTATTCAACAGAATCCTCAGGTCTCCAAGTAATTTATTGATTTCTGTATTTATAAATATTTTTCATATTCATTTATATATGTGTAGGATTTTATCTAAATTTCTAAATCTTTAATAAATAAATAATTATTGATTTAATTTTTGAAATAATCATCGGTATAGTTTTTAACTTAGACGTTTTTATTTTTTAAACTCTTATGAAATATACGATACGTTATGTAAATATTTACAATTACACATTATAGAAATACGTTGTTGAATTCGTTTAAAAAAGTAACATATTCTATATGGTCGAATGCATAGTAAGTAAAAATAAAGTATATAAATAATGTATAGTGTTAATCCTTCGCGGTTCTTGGAGTGGGGGGAGATTATACATACAACCGCTTCCAACTACATTTTCTCCAACCGTTGAAGAACGACACTACCGGTCGTGCTAAAATCTGAAGCAATTCCCATATTTTTCAATTGGATATCACTTTCATCTAATAATACTTCTCAATACACCAATTTCTTTATAGTTCAGCTTTCCGCCAGGTTCTTAGACATGTCTTAATTTTTACTGTCATGCACGTGATTATTAATTTCAAATGCAGAATTTGATTTACAATTTATAAAAGGAAGTCTCTCAAAAGAGTCTCTAGTTGATCTGATATGGTTTTAAAATCAACGAATATATTCTTGTATAGTATAAAATCATGGAGAGAGCGTATTTCACAGTTTTAGTATGGTAAAGACTAGATTGCAATTTATTATTTTTCAAGGTTTATTCAGTAGTTGTTTCCACAAATGTTCGCTTCAAGAATTTATTCATGTTCTAAATGAATGAATTAATAATACCATACAAATATATCATCAAATACTTCAGTAATTCATTTTTAAAACATATTATTATTGCAAAATAAAATGTTATTGGTTGTAAACAAGTTTTTTAATAGAATTTTTTGGTTATAGATAAAACCTGATTCGATTCCACAAAATCTGATTCTGATGTCAAGTATTTTGTTTCAAATTTGACTGATTATGATTCTAAATAACTTAAGCCAGATGTCAACTATACAGATGATTAAAACTTTTAAAACTTTATATTCTAACCATAACTTTTAAAAAACAAATTGAAAATCGATTTCCCGAAGAAAAGGTGCTACATCGTGACAAAGTAAGATATTTGTCAATAAATTTCACGAAAGCGTGACAGTAGCCAACGTCGTAAGAACTCTAATACCAAAAAGTGTTTCAGAAACAAGTTATCTGACTGCGATATCGGATCGATTATTAGCAAGCCCAAGAAAGTTAATTTGAAAACTGGTACATCAGTCTGAATTATGGAACAAATTATATAGCTGGAAGGATTTGACTAAAATGTTATACATATGAAATTATGGCGATGCAGCAATTGAAAGTATTTCATTACGGGTAACATTTAGTAGTGCTCTGATGTCTAGGTTACTCTTTTTATTAAAATTGATTATCTGGTTCAAATTTCATGACCGAAAATATAAGTGCATAACGATATTTTGACAAGGTCATATCTGTATTTTTTGATAAACTAAATGATAAGGAACTTAATTATATATTTTTTCAACACGATGGTGCAATGCCACACAATGCGAACAAAACAATATATTTAGGAGTACGTGTTTGGAAAACGAACGATTTCGAAAGGCTTACTGCACCGCGTTCGCTACACTTTTTTATAGGGTGGTTCCAAGAAGATTGTGTACAAAAACCACCTACCCTACATTGCTTTTATGATTTTAAAACAGAAATAAAAAATGTATTATCATTTATGGATGATCGAAGACTATCCCGCGTCTTAGCCAATAAACTGATAATGATCTATCTTTGTATTCGAGGACAAGGATAAACAGTTTTAATAATAGTAAATAAACAGTTTTTTATTTACATATTAACGTGTCTATATTATGACAGATATTTATAATTATTCAATAAATAAATGTTCTGAATGCAAATAGACTTTTGAATCACCCTGTCTGTATGTAATTTTTTTTAAATTCGTTTCTAATATTGTATTTTATCCAATTATTTATTAAAAAAACTACTTTAGAAATCAATAGTAGAATACATTTTTACTATATAAATAATTGTGATTATTTCTTTATTCGTAATCAGTATTAATAAGTATAATAATTCTGACATTCATACATGATATTTAATAATTTGAGTGTATAGATAATATCTAAATGTTATTAGATTAAATACTTTTTTAAGATTGATAGCAAATTAAAGCATCTCATTTTCTATTTATTATTTCAGAATGGCTGCTGACTATAATATGATCGCTTATTTGGGAATAATGGCAAGTATAATTTATCATTAACAAATCCTTAATATCGACAAAACAATACTTATAATTATATTATTAAATTATTTTCAGTTTGATGCTATCTTTATCACATTTTCACGTTATTTACAATGTCAGGGGACAATTTTTCCACCTTTGATTTGTGCAATAGCTGGTTGTATTTTTAATACGTTAACACAATTTATCGCCATAAAGGTTTTGAACTACACATATATGTAAGTGTTTTTTGCACAACCATTGTTATGTTCTATTTATTCTAATGAATAAATGCGTATACTTTTTGAGCTTGAATTTGATATAAATACATATATGCATTTATAAAAAAAAATTAAATATACATGTATTGTATTGTATAATTTTGCTATATTTTTAAAGATTTTTCGAATAAGCGGATAGATTGGATTGTATCACTGTACTAAGGTATAACAAAATGGTGACGATTGTTTCAATTGTTGATCACCATAAATGGATCACTTAGTATATATTTGAAAAATTACCTATTTCCAAGGTCCATTTCTTTCATATAGAAAAAACTAAATTATCCACATGGAATATTATTTTGTTGACTTGTTTCGATACACAAAAGTTTAACTTTTATAACTTGAAAATGATTCAATGTGGATAATTTTGTTCTTTCTATATGATATAATTAAATAAATTACAGTACATATGTAACATAAATACGCAATATTTACATTTTTATTCACAATTATCACACTGTTTACAGTATGAACTTTTGTTTTCAATAAAGTCGTGGAATTATATATTTTCAAGACTTTAATTTTTTTCATGTTAATTCAAAGTTGTTATCAGTATAATTAACAAACTTTTGTTCTGACATCAAAAAACTAATATTTATCACATTTTTATTACTTTCAGAGCATCGGCTGTCTGTCAAACGTTCTCTTATGCTGTCATGATGTTGGCACAAATCGGTTACATATTTATCTCGAAGACATATAAGGATACATTAAAAGGTAAAGTGTGTTACCCTTTAGGTGGCACTTTAAATTATTGATTAGAAAAACACAAGTGAAATTGAGTTATCATTTTTTCTATAGAAAAATTAATCAATTAATTGCTAAAACGCATATCAGTAAAAAGTATGTTTCTGTTGTTTAACTAATGAATGAGATATTATTTAAACTTATTTTTTTGAAATAACAATTAAAATAGTATTATATATTAGACTATGTATTGGAAAATTGCTTGATGAATGAGGAAATTAATAAAATTGCAGATTATTTTAAGGGTCTTTACGTAATGGAGTGTCATTTGGTTTTTCCAACCAAAAAATGTCGTATTGTTATATAATTTTCGTAATAAGCATAATATTTTGCAGCGTAACATATATACCTTCAGGTAGAATAAAAAATAATATAATACATAATTTGATTCATGAACTTGTCAGATGATGTGTTACATTAAAAAAATGGAACACCATTAAATTGATGCGAAGTATATACTTTGTTTCGATTTCAAATTTGAAAGAATTTATTTAGAATTCAACAGTTTATTTATTACAGTTAATTTTGTAAGTCACTTTATATAATTTTGTAATCTGTATACATTTAAATGTGGAACTGCTTCGAACATATAATGAATAAGTTTTATTTAGTTAAATATATATTATATTTATAATATTGTTTTACGTAAATTTGTTTAAGGATTGGAATTTACGGAAGCAATAAAAGATTGGGGTTCGTTCTTCAAGCTCGGAGTTCCTGGTATTTTTTACGTTGGATTAATCATTTGGTGTTTTGAAATAGGCAGCCTTACTGCAGGTAAGAACCAGTAATTATAAATGAAATTAATATATAACTTCTTTTTAACATTCCGTATTATATACTATATTAAAGGAACTATAGGAGTTGTCGAATTGGGCGCTCAGAATATCTTATTCAATATTGTCGACAACAATTTTCATGTAAGTCTATTTTATTATATTTCAATATAATTTATTTTTTGTATATCTCATAACTAACTGATTAGTGAATGTTATTTATAATAATCAACAAGTCTGAAGCTTATAATCATTATAAGAGTGTGATTAAGAAATTCATTATAATTGGTTCATTTATCAATCCATATGGAGAATTATAGCCCAATATTTCTTAATTGACTGACATTAAATTTCTTCTGCGTTTTTATATTCTTAACAACACTATTGGGCTTTTTTTTTTTACAAAAAATGCTTTAAAACGTTGACATTGACTATATTTTGTTTGATACATTTTTATTTCATATATAAATAATTACTTTGTTACTTCTTCTTTGCGTAATAAAAATATTTAACACGTCGGGGTGCACTACTTTTTTTGTAAATTACTCAACATCTATTTGATTATACGAATTATGTGAGATAGTATTGGCATAGCACTAAATGCACAATAATATTAAAGTTCATATAAACACTTTCCACACAACTTATATTACACATTAAAATATTTAACAAACTGTAAAACTGATACTTATCGGAAAATAAACAACTTTGTAGTTTTTAGTTTAATATTTATATTTCAATGTGATAAACAAGCAATAACTTTCATACAATAATATAAATACAATTAGAAAAATTAATTAAATCAAATAATTCATTTTGACTCAAAAGTTTTTATCAAGCGCTATGTTAGATTGCGTATTGCGTAGCCGTCATTTATAAAATCAATAAAATTAAACGAATTAACTCAAAATCTAAGCATAGTTTTCTTGAATTTTTAGTATAAAGAAGTAAGGATGAATATCCTATAAGCAGAGGAAGCTAACAGGATCTTTGTTAAAAAGTTGGTCATCCTCCTCCTCATAATTTGAAGCCTGTTTGATAGCTTGTTCTGGTGTCAAGTAGACATAATTTGGCTTTTCAATGGATATAATTTGACTTCTAGCTCGTAAATGGTCAAATGTAGTCTGATGCAACTGTCATACTGGTATTTTACTTGAGGCGGATATCCATTTTTTTACTATGTGTTCATGTATATATTTACGTCTAGAATTATTTTCTTGTTTATAAGCATAAGTCTATAAACATGATACAGTATTCTATAACTTTTATAGAATAATTTCAGAAGTATGAATCCATCATAATTTGTTAATCGCAACAAGCATTTCATTGAGAGCAATAAAGAGGAGGTAGAAAAATATTCTATAACTACAAGAAACATGAAACGCAAATATAAGCATCAGCATGTGGTGAAAGAAGAGTCTGAAGAGGATGAGGAGGAGTCTGAAGAGGAAGGATGGTACCCTCCAACAAATCGGATATTGATTATGGATGGTATAACAAGAAACATGTATATTGTCAAAACAAAATGCACCCGGATAAGTGTTCCAGTCCGTACAATAAATTACTCGTTGGATATATTCTACTGGAAGATATTGCGGAAAATGGAACATCCTCGCGTATACTGCAGGAGATTGAAAAGCTTGTGAAATAAAGGATTCATCATCACTTTTCATGATTGAGCAGGTGTACCAAAAATTAACTATTGGGACTAATTTATAAATCAATGGAAGATATACTACGTTCAAATAATAACACCATGATATCCCAACATTCAGTCTTGGAGGAAACTATAACAATAAGTTGGTACATATTTCGAGATAAAGTTAGACGGCAAATCGGACAATGAGCATGGGCTGGTCAAGTCGGAGAAGACTATGTCAACATTACTGATCATGAGCAGTGACAGAAAATTTTGTTATACGCTAAATGATTAGTTTCCTACTCTGTAACTTTTTGTAATAATAATAATAATAAATGGCATTCTATCTCATTAATCACATATGTTTCATTAATTTAAATTTAGGGTATACATATATTTTAGGAGTTCAGGGATTTTATGATATTATACCTTATAATTTTATGGATGTTATGTTTTTAAACTTTAAGAGTTTATGGATTTAATGGTATTAAGCTTTAGGATATTAAGAGTTTAGGCATTTTAGGATATCAAACTTTATGAGTTTAGGGATTTGGATGTTATGGATTTTAGGTTATTAAACTTCAGTATTTAATGAGTTTTGAGATTTTATAGTAGTATGCATCAGTTATTTATTGATTTTATGGTATTAAATTTTATTGAAATAATTTCAGACGAGATAATAAGTCAGATTATTAATGACAATGTTCTTATAATATAGGATGGATAGACTGTCTAGCTTTTTTTACCAGTTTATATTTCAATATTCGTCTTAAAACATAAATGGTATCTGTACATAATATAAGTTAATTATAAGTACCTATTTATACAATTAGACTGTACTGTATATATAAATGACTACAAATTAAACTATTTTTTATTACTAAAGCAAAACACACACATAAATACACACACTTAAAAAACACACTTATATTACACAAAATTATATTTTAAATATACATATTAAAAATTTGAACATACAAAATAAATAAATGAAGATATGGTTTATCTAAAACATACATACTGTTGCTAAAAATGTTTCAAGCGTATTTAAAAAAATATATATAGCACACTCATAAAGAAAATATGAATATATACAAAGCGAATGATGGAGTAGGTGGTAAAACACGCTAAGATCCAAACAAAGTCTACCTTTATATATATTTAATATCCTTAAGTTTAAAATTTACCTACAACACTCAACTGTATCACTATATAATGCAAGTACATACTATAGCATGTTATCTTTTAACACAACAGTTTTAAGAAGTCGCTGATGTCCTAATATATACATCAAATGTACTCGCTTATCATGCCACTATTTACTCCTACTACACGTATGTAACTTAAACAATAAATTCACTTACAAAATGAATCCGACATTTTGTTTATTTCAAATTCGTGCCATTTGATTTTTTTCAAATACTTATGCGCGCGCCGTTTGATCTATTTCAAATACGAACAAATAAAATATGTGGCGAGGTAGTCATAATTTAATCGATAGTTAGAATGTGGTTCCCATAAGATAGATATGTTTGATGGAGAAGATTTTTTAGTTACCGTAATTTTAAGCCAATCAGAAGAGGTTACGTGTTGCCTAAAAGACCATTCCCATACAACTATTTAGGCTACCACCAGTTTTAGTCATTCAAAAGTGACAATCAAACTAATTTTTAATGATAAGTGATTCTACTTGAGATAGTACATAGTCTAAATTCTAAATTAAAAAGTCTATTTTCATTCATTTATTTGTTATATTATCACATACCAAATTGGGCCAAATGAAGTTGTAGTGACTATGACGTTATACTCTGATACTTTATTATTACTATAACCACCTATTTAATGACATGTTTAACTATTTACAGATTCCTGTGGGCATATCAACTGCTATCACAATTCGTATTGGACAATTGTTGGGGGCCAATTATATTAATGATGCAATTACTTCGTTTCGAGTTGGTATCGTCATCTCATGTAAATGAAGTTTAGTGCAAGAATTTTTAATTATTAATTAATATTAATTTAGTCTTGGTAAAAAATTTCATATTATAGGGCTTCCAGGATGTTCATTTGAGCCGCTTACATTTTGTATGTATATTTCGAATATAGCGGAAATGTTCGCACCAATTTATTTTGAAAATAATTTTAATTAGTTGAACAAATAATTTGTAATCGGCCACTTTATTTAGGGGCTATGGATTTATTATTGGTCTTAAACCACAACTGATATCTATCAATAATTATATATTGATGAATATAATACAATGATAAATGATACATAACAATCACCTTTATTATTTAAAGTGTTATGGTATTACATCTTTTCCATATATAATGTTTAACATTGTAAAAGTGTTTTTATATTATTTTATTTAAAAAATATATATTTTTAATATGTTTTTCTTCTATATTTATTTAAAAGTGCATTGTTTCTATAATGTTAATATTTATTTTATCATACCAATTAAACAATTATATGTATTTTTTCATAAGTTTTAAATATGTTTTATATAGTGATTAAAGAATGAAAACAGAAAATCTTCAGTAAAAAATATCAAATATTTATAATTGGAAAGATAATAATATTTTTTATTTATAGGTTTAACAGGTAACTTTTTCAATAACTTCACCTGTTAATATAAGTCTTACAAAATTCCTTAAATACTTTCTAAATTATTGTTTTTTAATATTTTATTTTAATATCCGAAACAGATTTCTATATAGCCACAAGAAGGATGACAAAAAAATAAAATGTCAATTTATGACATCACAAATATCAAATAACAAGACGATTATTTGTAATTTATAAAACTTATATAACAGTGCATACCCTCTCTGACAGTCCTACTGTTAATTATATAATTTATTATTATTTATGTAATAAAGTAATGCCACTTAAAATGTCCAGAAGACTCTTATGTCGACATATTTAAAAAAAAATAGAAGCCATTATTAAATTATGTTTTGTAACGTACACCTAAAAGGTGTGCAAATGCTAGTCGCAAAATCTAACATCAATATCATAATAATGTTTTAAATTTTTTCAAACTATTTTATTGGTAGGCAATGTTGTGTTTTAATAATAGTTTATAACAATTGTAAAATTTTTCCATAATTGAAATTTAATAACTGACCCGAATAAGTTAATACATATTCGGTTATAATTGTGTTCAATATATTTTTCAATTTATGTTTTAATAATTAATTTTGCTAGTATAATATAAGCGTACTCATTAAAATATAAACATTTCATATTTATTTACACAAAAAAAATTAAATTGAAATAAATGTTCAAGTTTTCTATTATATTTTTTTGAATTATTGTTCTAAAGATTAATTAATTAGTTAGTTATCTATCTATTATTTGTTTTCTTTATTTTTAAGTGGTTAGCGCCGCAGTTCCTGTAATACTTGTGATGGGACTAAAGGATTTCTTGCCATGGGCATATACGAATAATAAGTAGGTCGTTTTATTGTAATTAATCTAGTTTGAATTTTTTATGTTGTAATATCACTGAAATTTGTTATATTTCTATTTTTCAGAGAAGTTATTGCACTGGTCTCAAAAATGTTGCCCTTAGTTGGTGTCGTTATATTTTTTTCTAGTTTGTCAGTAAGTATATAGTATTTACACTGCAGTTGTACAGGAATAAATGTTAGTTAATCTGTTCTCGCTTTTTTCAAAATATTGTTTTCTAAGCAAAAATATAGATATATTAATACACTTTACACATAATAGTTTTAATAAATATTATTCATGTATATTATTATCACCAACTTCTCTTAGTATTACTATTTATGTTAACCTTTTATTATACGGTATACGTGGCGATACCATGTTTATATTTCGGCAGAGTATTTATAGATAATATCATCAATGAAGGACGCTATTTGCGAAGGATCCAAAATGCATGAAAATTACGCAAAGAAAAATTAAAAATAAAACGGTCATTGAAATCTTCTCCACTGAAAACACGGTGACTGCAAAATAAAGTTTTAATGTCCAACTATAACAGACAGCAACATTTTTTGAAAACTGTAACAAAAACAAAAAACATGCAAAAAGGATATTGTCGCCATTAGCAGCCAAAAGAAGATACACTTTATCTACAAAGCCAAGTATTTCGGATGATACAAGATGCAGTTATACAACCTTGAAAGTACGGATGTAGAAGATAAGCCAGTGCAAATGAAAGAAAAATGTGTTTTGAACGATTCTAACGATAATAGACACAAAAACGGCTAAATTTACCAATTTTTTATAAAGGCGAATGACATTTCAAAAAACATTTAAACAAATTTACAAAATAAAATACCCGTTATTTAATGTAAATAGAAAATCAATTTGAATACCGCATTTACCTTTAATTTTTTTTTAACTCATTTGTTACATTGTTGTTAGCAATGTTATTTTATGGGTATACTTGCCCGCAACTGTTTACTTTAATCATTTTCATTGTACATTTATCTTTGTACAAAATAATTTATAAATTGAATTCAAAACAGTAATTAATTTTCTGTAAAAGTCCTACGTAATATTCTTTTAATTTAAGAAACCAGATTTTTAAAAAGAATACCGCTACTCGTATAGTCAAAATGGACTGTTAAAACACTTGTGTGCATATAATGTTTGATTAATTTTACTCATTTACATTTTTTAATTAAGTTTGCATACCATACAGCATGAATTCATATAAATATATTTTTTATAAAGTATACAATTATTTTGAGAACATTACATTTGTAAAAACAAGTTTTGTCTATTTTACTAAAACATTTGTATACTCCCCTTTTTAACCTCGCCTTTAGAGGGTATTTTTTATGGTTTTAAATAGTTTGGTTGACTCTCTATTTAAAAAGAGGGGGCCCACACCCCTACAACCCCCCTCCCACCTTATCCACTCCTAAAAACGGAAAGAGTATAATATATATTTAAAGTTGGTAAACAAATAAAGTTGGGACGCATTAAAAAGACGATGAAAGATCCATCTTATTATAATTGATATATTGTACAACATATTCCAATAACATAATCAAAAATGAAATATCGTATCATGGTAACCGAGTGTGACCATTACTAAAAGATCAGTCTTTACCAAATAGAATTACTTTTGTAAATATAGTATCGTTTGACAAAAAGTGTTGCAACTGAGATAGTTGGCACTGCCTCTGCGATCTATGTGGGTCGTGTTTCTGTATGCATTTTGAATAATTTATGTTTTTAGAAACTGAAAAATTTTTGATACCGCCGCTTGGTGAGTGAACTTTCTTGTTGTACCAAATGTTGATACATTCTTTTTGAAAAATTGTTTTAATTGTCATCTGAAAATAAAATAGTGTATAACCCAAATTCTTTAAAAAGAAAGTTGCATAACTAACCCATATGACAATGATATTTAAAAAAAATTATTAAAATTTGTTTGTTAGGCAAAACGTTTTTTGGTGTGCTTATTTTCATGATTTTCCATTTTCAATAATATTATATCGAATTTACCAATTTATACTATCCACAACTGTGTTTGATCCAAAAACCGATTAACAGGACATTTATTTTATAATTTTGCGTATAATTTACCAGAATCATGACATTTTAGGCTAAAAAAAGTACTTACAAAATATGCAATACAAAAAACATGTATGTTTTGTTTGTAAGAAATATATTCAAAGGCACATTGTGTAAAAATGGAAGGAAATAGTTATATATGCAATGTATATAATGTAAATTGTAAAATTGATATGGTTTTATATTAAGTAAGTATTAATTAATTACTTAATTTATTAATTAATTAAGCTGGTGTGAGATGTTGATATCACTGAAATCCAATATAAAACATATTAATGTTTACATAATTATGCAGAGATTTTATGCAAACATACACTATATACTCAAAATAACTTCATTAGAATATTATACTATTACTATACGTTTATGTTATATTTTGATATTTGACACCCGGTCTGCCGTTAGCTTGACTTTCTATTTATTAGTATGTAAATTCGTTGGTTCATACATTTGTAGATAAAGGCAAAAATATAATGTTAATTATCTATTTTTAATTAAAATAAACACAAATATTTTTCTGAACTTTTCTCGATTGACTATCTTTGACTACTCAGAAAAAAGTAGTCTGTATACAAAATTTAGCAAAAACTGATTCACCAGATTTTTATCTGATTTTGATCAGTTCAATTTTAATTTTTGGACTGTGCTGTTAGTGGAAGTTGCTGAAGGTAGAATATGTGTTTGGAATGTGTATATATTTGCAAATTTGACAAATACCGATAAAACGCGCTCATTTTTTAAAAGTTCGTAATAAATATATATAAGCACCCACGCACATAACATCTACAATACTGAATTCTTATATATTTGTTTATATATAAACAGTTTAAACATAGAGTCGTTTTTACATACAGAGGTTTTCAAGTTTCTAGAAACTGCATTTTTGAAGCATATTCTTTTTTAAATTTAAAGTTGCACAATAGAAACAAAATTGTCATTGTTACAAAAATAGAAATTACATTTGAATATATCTATTTGAGTGCATGCGTTGTTATTATATATTAGATATATTGATTATAAACATTCTTTTCGGTTACAAATAATCAAATAGTAAAATAGTCCGTCTAAGTTAGCACTCTCATTATTCTTTGTGTAATAGTGGCGTAATTCCTATACCTACTCCGTCAAATTATTATCCCTAGTTACAGGTTTAGCAAGGTAACACTAAATGCAAAGGTTAAATACAGATCACCGCATGACCAATGTTCGCGTTTTCAATTACTAATGGAAATTTTAAATTTTTTGTAGAAAGAATGTAAATAAACGAAACTTCCCGCTATCAAATTTTACATTTGAATATTACAAAAAATGGTTCTATACATTATTGTTAAACAGTATATTAAAAAGAGTTATTAGAACAAATATTTTTATTAATATGTTTATTAAAAATATATTTTAAACTTTCCATATATCCTAAAAATTACTTAACAGTTGAACTTTTCGAAAAATGTTTCTATCAAAACATTTATCTGTGTATTTATTTTATATTAGGTAAGAAAAATAATTTTGAGTTAATTAAAGGAGTAACCACTTAAATACCAAATAGAGCACCTCGTAAAATTTCTTAAATCAATTATATATTAACGTTTTATAGTACATTTAAAACGTAGTTTGACTATTGATCATTCTTACAACGAAGTAGTTCACTTATGTTGATAATTGTTAGTAATTAAGTGCTTTAAAACATTAACCAAACCTTTATTTTTGCCATCATGAAATGTTTATAAATGTAGAGTGTCACAAAATTATGTAGGCTACAAGTACAAATATAACAATGCATTTTAAACAGAAAATAAAAATGTAGTTGTTTATACCCAGTGGCTATTTCTTATTTCATGTGACTTCATTTTTTTTAAATAATTATGGACTTTGCTTACCCTTTTTATAACTAAAATTACTATTTTCTAATTTTATTTTTCGTGATTAATTATACTTTTAATTGTCGTAATTTATTTTTAAAAAGGAAGCCTTGACATTTCTGGGAAATGACTAGTGAGGCTATAATTAATGTTTTAATTCATATTATAATTATTACACTTTATTTTTACATTTTACATATTTCATGAGTGCTCACTTCCAGGCGTGTACATCGGGGACTCTTAATGGCTGTGGTCGACAATTATTTGCAGCTCTTGCAGCTTTTTGTTGTTTATTTATAATAAGCGTACCAGTCGGTGTTTGCCTCGCAAAACTAACTGACTTAAGCATATTTGGTAAGTATATACATTGTACTTATGACGGAATTATCTATAAAACAAAATATATTTATAAACGAGCACTACCACTTACAAAATATTGTTACGAATGTTGTTACGAAAAATATTTTATCATAAAGATTTCCGCCAGTCCTTCAATATACTTGGAAATTCTGCGAATGTTAATTTTTTAATTTATAATATTATAATTCTTTAAACTTTAGTTCATATATACCTTGTCGGGCACAAAGGTATATTAGCTTTTCGGACAATTTATTGTAGAGTCGAGTCGGAATACTTACTTTGTATTATTTCTTTAAGCTTTGGCCAGTAAAGGGCAATAGACACTACCCTAGTACACTTTTAGGTTTTACTTTCTTCAGATTGTGTTCTTCATTTTCTTACAAACCTCTGGATAGAAATTCAGTAACATTCGGATATTTCCAGTTAGGAAAGTTTAGAAGGCCGAAAATGTCTAAATTTACTAATTTTCGTAGTATAAGAGTCAACAATTTTTTATATTTTTTATTTAGTCATGTAAAAGCTATTGTTTGATGAATAATATATGATATCTAAATATTTGGATACAAAATGAAAATATGAAACTATATCTGTCAAAATTCGGATACATTGTATCAAGGACAAATAGATACATTTCTTACCCTATCCACTTGTATTTTAATTTTAATATATAATTAATGTAACGTGTCGAACAAGTCAAAAATACATACGGGTGAATAAATAATTGATTTATTTAGATTTTCTAATGATAAGAATTGTTTCGTTTTTGGATTGTTCGGATGACATCGGATCTCATTGTTTTTTGACAGTGATAATTTGAAATATCACATATATGTTTTTAATACATCTTTCGATAATTGAACGTTATTTTACGTTTAATAATGTGTCAAATAAAATATTTTTAATAATAAATTAACAGATATAAAAATTAATACTATTTTATAGTTTCGTTTAGCACTGTACAATGAATAATAATATATTACTATATACGTATGTTTAATAGGAATCACAACGAATATAGAAATGCAAGATGTGTTAGATAGTATATAACAATAATTAGGTTATGAATTATTAAAAGTAACTGAAAAAAGGAATAAAGAAAGTTAATTTACTCTAAATTTAAACACATGGGAATAAAAAGCGATTATAGCTATTTTGATTATGATTATAATTTTTTTTTTTCTCCTTTCATCAGTATCGGGAAGGTAGTTTTGCTTACATTAAAGTCACTATAAGATCTTGTCATAAATTCACGAATTTAAGTTTTGTTATTTGCTTTGTTGGATCTAAGATATAGAGCAAGGATCCATAATCTATTGTACTATTGTACTTAAAATTTAAAATTATTGAAATATAGTATCGGGTGTAGATTTATTCTTGCTTTTTTTAATAAATACATTTTTATTATTAGCTGACCATGACATATTACGTGTAATGCAGATTCTAATGGTTTTTATAAAATCCCCTGTTTCTCTTATATGTTTGAGACAGTCATAATGAGTTATCTTTCAAAATATTTACATTATTCGTTTTATTTTCATATTCTATTATAGTGTGACACATTGGTAATGTTTTCTAGTTCATCTTGACACATAGCTTCATCATCAGATGTAAAAAATAGAAAAAAATAACAATATATTTTATCATCAGCATACATCAGTATTGCTGAAATATCTGGCATTAAGAGACACCTTGTGGGACCTCTGAAGTGACAGGAAAAATCACAGTTTGTATTATTATATAATATTACAAATTGTTTACTATTATACAAGTGTAGGCTCTAACTGTTGTTACAATTTTATATAATGAACCCCACAGGGGTGGTTGTTATTTTTAGTCGCTTTATAAGTAAATTATGAAACACCGTGTCAAATACTTTGCTGGAATCGAAACTAATAAGGGAATTGATAGATTGATAGTTAAGTCATTAAAATGGTAATAACAGAGCAGTATATGTTGCTGATTTTTTTAGACCTTTACTGATTATCCCAGCGGTATTATGTGAAGGTAGTTTGGAGTCGATTAAGAAATATTCACTCAAAGATTTTCCATACAACATTGTATAGTAGAAGTAAGGAAATTGTACGGCAAACAGCAATAGTAATATATTTACTAAGTATAGTTTGATAGTGTATAGTATAGGTGTATAGGTAGGCTGGTTTGCTTAAATTGTTAGTAGCGGTTTTGATAAGTTTTGTGAGAAGATAATCGTTGTCAGAGGAGGTTGTTTTTAAATAAAATTGACGGTTTTTGATTCATTATGTTCAATAGGAGGTCACACAAGGAGTAAGTACAAACCAAGTAAATGGGTAGAATCAGTATTAGGATCCACATAAAAAAAATTAAAAACAGGTGTGTTTTTTAAACTAGTTTGTTTCTGTAAGAATCTATAACTATACCCCAAATACAGCGTTTGTTATTAGTTGAAATCTTAATCTAGAGTAGATTAAAATTACGCGCTCTATAAGCGGACCTACTATTTTAGAATTATTAACTTGGAAATAGAGGAAGTCCATTGTTTATCATTGGACTTTATTGTACTGATATATCTGAGAATTGAGTTGACAACTGGCGAAATTTAGTTACAGAATAATTTATATTTAATGTAAACATCATCATTTGGACAATTTTGCAAATAATGCATTAAATGAAGCTTTTGATGTCTAATGATGTCTGATAAAAAATGTAAAATATTGAGAAGGAAGTGAAGCGTCTTCTGCTCGACAGGTGTAATTTGGTCTAATTTTGCAATTACTGTATGGATGATATACTCTTCCCTCATAATTATAAACATTATAACATATAAAAGGAGTTGTTCTAGTTGAGCATAAAACTACCATATTGTATATATAACTATAAGTTACCAACATGTATGGATATTATATAGAAAACATTTATCCAATAATAAAATTAATGATAAACATTATAATTTCACTTTGAAATACATTTATTAGTCTATTATTTATTGTATAATCCTTTAAAAACTTTCTATATTGCAATTGTTTGTAGGATTGTGGATTGCAAATCTGTCTGGAATGTCCCTTCTTTTTATAGCTGTATTTATTGGAGCTTTTAAAACCGATTGGAAATACTATGCTTTAATGGTGGGTTTTTGAAATGTTTATGACTTATCAATGTATAGGCCTACAGTAAATTTTCTAGCGAAACCATAAGCATATCTTCAATATTTATTTTAAAAAATTGTTTAACTCTACATGTTGTTTTGGATATTTTTATAATTACTTTGTATAGAATTTTTTTAGATAACGTTATAATTGTGAATACGAATAAATAATTATTTCCAAAACTTATTATTATTTTGATATAATTGACAAATGTATTATTTTTTATTCTCAGGCACAACAAAATGTTGTCTATGATGATTCATCTAGTAATAATTCGGATGAAAATATTTCGATTCAAACGAAAGAAGGTACATCATTTTTATAAAAATATTCTATTTCAATATCTGCGGGTTATTATTATTTCCATTTTTTCTACGGACGTATAATAAGGTTTATTAAGTGTACGGCAAAATTATATATTACTGTTTTATACAACCATTATATTTCATTTACAAATTGCATCTGTACATCTGTTAAACCTTATTATAATGCACACCTTTCACAAAGGAGACCGTTGAAATATACAGACTTTTATGGAATGTCTAATGTGTTCATTTGCTCATAATCATATATTATCCATTTGCACATCCTACATCTATTTGAATTTGTTGTCTCTATGTGAATTGATGGATATAAAAACAATTGTATATAAAAACATTTGTATCACTCCGTTGTATTTTACAGAAGCAATGACTCCCTTGTGGCAGGTAGCTGTTTCTTAGCATTTTACATACGTGTTTACCTACGGCCACTCAATACTCGCACTCCATTTTGTCAGTATATAGTATCGATTTATTGGTATTGTAAATTGTCTTATTACCTCCTCTACCAGCTTGTCGTGTTGCATATTAGCTTGTAATAGTCAAGTTGGATGTCTCCCCCCGAAGTTTTACATGCTGGACCTTTCGGTGCAGCGTCATTGAAAGGTGAACATCAACATTCCACACACCAGAATTTCTCTTAGCTTCATCGAGGAGCGTTATTGTGATTTAACACATACGGTTATTTCCCGTTCTCCCTTTACTCAAGAAATGGTCCTACATTTAAGGTGGAAACCATTCCATCAACAACAACAGAATAATTACGTTTCTATTTGTAACAACTAAATATCTCGAATTTTATAAAATATATTTTTAAGTGCGTATGATTTCCTAATAATGCATTTATACATATAATTGTTTTCTATTTATCCCTAATAAAATAAATCACTTTTTTACTTGCCGCATTGATATAAGCATGGTATTTTTTAGTCGGGATTACAGAATGATCATATATCATGAATCAAAATGTATTATTTGTTACTGTATATTAAAGTTTATGACATGTCTGATGGCACCTGATAATTATATTCCACCGGGACGTCACTTGCAAAATAATAAATTCAAAGAGTACAAAATGGACGACGTGACGCAAAGATCAGGAAGATTTTTAAATGTTGAAGTGGACCGAAGTTTACGATCTATATCTAGTGAACATAATATGTTAAATTTTTTAATTATTAAATTCATTTCTTTGCCAGTTACAGGCCAACTTACAATAGGTGAGCCGTTAAGTTATTCTGAAGGTCCTGTAAAATATAACATGTAAGAAGTCTTAGTCTTACAGAACCAAGTGCTTCAAAAGGAAGAATTTTAGACTTTTGTATTATCGATAAATATAGAATATAAAGTTGAAATCTATTCGATGTTACACTGTTGTAACCTTTGAACATTTTTACACCATTTTGAAAATTTAGTACCTGTGAGGATTTTTTCATTTATTAATACATTTCTCTCGTTCGAAATACAAAACAGATGTTGTAGGCAATATAATGTTTTAGTGATAAAGAAAGTGAAAGTGATATATTAATTAGGAGTCCATATCGCACGATGATTGTATCTTACATGTGCGAATTCATGTGGCGCGATCTTAACTTTTTGTGGTGTATATTGCAAGATGTTTCTAAACATAATTATCTAGATTAATATAATTATATTTTGGATTTTATCGACTCAGTAGTTTATTTTTTACTGTACTTCAATTATAGTCGAGGGAAGGGTTGAATTAAAAATGTGATCCCATCCGCCGGCTTTGGGTATTTATTGAAAAATGTAATCCTTTATGTCCTTCTAATACATTTTTTGTATTTTAAAATATTTTTTACAGAAGAAAATTTCACAGAATCCAAGCATTTATTATTGAAACCATCCATGTCAAAGGAAATGAAATGCCTTATTATAAAGCGCGTTATCTTTATTACTATAGCCGGGGCTATATTCGTGTCATCATTAATTGGACATTTTCTTATCCCTGAAATTTGCATTCCAGTTAACAATGCAACTATTTTTACTAATGTTACTACATTTCTCTACTGTGACAACTTTTAAAATCGAATTAAAATATAAATCGACATTATGTTAAAACAATACTCAAAATATGTGATATTTTATGTTTATATTTTTTATAAAACATTCTGAAAATTCTATTAGATATTTACATTATTATATTTATATATTATATTATTATTTTAATTTTTTTGTTATTAATTATAATAGAGCATGCAACCACATCTGAAATGATTAAAAATGTGGACCATGCCTATCCACTATTCATTGTGTCAACTTCAATCTGACAAAATTCCATATTGTTGTATATTACATATTATATATTGTACATATAGTGTATATTGTATATCCCTCTACTCAGGAGGAGTTTCCATAAGGTGTGTAGGGTAAAACATTTCCTGACATTTCAGGAACACATATTATTGTATTTTATATTGTTTGATACTACTTAAAAACTGGTAAAAGTTTTATAGGTGTATAATGAGGTAATGACAATATTACAGAATTGTACTATACTTAATATTTTCATTCGTTTTCCATTCGTACGTTTTGTCACATCTTACACTATTACTAACTTACTATAGTCATGACATTTGATATTTGTATTATATTATTTCGATCTCTAATAACATGGTTTTTTTAGTTACTAGCCTTTCTATCCGCGATCTAAATAAATAGCTATAAATAATTAAGCATAACATATTTACGATATTAATGTATATCAAAATTTCAGTAATATCATTATAAAAAATATTAAACACTTTTGACTTGTTTGTGTTTTAACTTATGTTTAAATTAACATTTTAATTTGAAATTTTATACAGCATATTTTAAGAAATTTTTTCTATTCCTGTTTTATGCTTTATTACATTTTTAATGTTTCATAAATAAAAAGTTCAAATAAAAGCCTTGATGTTTGCAATAAAATGGTTATCTAATTTTCAGTATTTAACACTATTTTCAAGATTAACAAAATATTTAATAATGAGTTAACAAGTAATCGATTGAACAGAAATTCAAAGTAATCAGAAAAATACAATACCGACAATAGATAATTAAATTTAAAAAACCTTGTCGCAAAAGTTGATTTTATTTATTAAATTTATTTATTAAAGGGATTGAGCTGGTTAATCAAATGGGCTTGTAGTTTGTGCGGTGTTTGTAGATGGAGCTAGCTTTGGATGATAAAACAAACTTTTGTCTTATTTGATTTCTTTCTTGATTTGATTATATTGGATACGATTCGTCTTATTTTGATTTCTGAGCATTTCTTATGCGTTTTTATTAAGTGGTAGAAGCGTGGCAATTGGATGTTATGAGTTATAAAGCTTCTTGCAATATCCTTTGGGGTTAGGCTTTTTTTTTACAAATTTTCATCCATAATGTGTTGATTTTGATCTCTATTGTGGATGCCTCTATTTTCTTTATCGACGTGCTGTAAGTTGTAATGTCATTAAGATGAATGTACGCCACTTCATTGTATTTAGAGGTTTGATTATATCGAATTCGGAACCCTTGTTGCTTGGAAGATAATAAAATGGTTTACTTTTCAAGAATTTAAGAGTTGAGAAATTGTTTAAGGTCAAGTTTTGTTTATCTATTATTCTGAGAAGACCATGTTTTACTAAAGATTCCTCAATAGATGTAGTTGAGGCAGGAGGTTTTAAAACAAAATTGGTCTGTGGATATTTGAGTAGGTTTGTTACTTGGGATGTTGTAGAATAGTTGTTGATTTTATGGTGCCATCTTATCTGATATTCCAGGTGACAAAAGTTTGTTTTAATATCCAATTCCGTTTTATCGTTGAATTTATTTTGTATTGAAAATTTAGGTCCTTTTTTAAAACATTAAGTTCTGTATCATTAAGTGAATTAGTAAGGTCAGTAACTAGCGTTGAAATGTTTTTTTCTGTTTGATGACTTGCTTGGGAAATAAGACATATGTTTCTTTTTCTTCGATTTTGTTATATTCGAATCAATTCTAGAAATTGAATTATTTGTATTATACATTCTGTGTCGATTGGGAGGTTTATGGCGGAGATTATACACTTGTTTTGCGTATATACCTATTACATATTGAAGTATGTGTTATTTTGTATATAGGCAATCTTTAAGAAGTTGAAAACGCATATATGCATGTGAATGGCCCACAATCATAACTATTATTCTGCATAGTGTGTTTCGGCGGTTCGACAATGGTCAAAGAAGGAAGTGTTCAATTTTTGTTTTCGAGAATGCAGAATAGTCATTGATGTATATTAATTAGAATAGTTTTGTGATTGGTGGATAGTTTAGATGTTAATGAGTCGATGATTTTTATTTCATCTGTTGTTAAGTTTACCACTAAACAAACCCAATGATTTCCATGCAAATGAATTGGTCCTAAAAAGAGAGGAGTCGGAAAAAAGAAAGATATTACAATTGAGGAAGGATTGTTCATTACGAATAACGACCGAAAGAATGTGTGTATTTAATTAATTTATATATTAATTGTAATTAACCAATTGTTTTAATTCTTATTAATTGTAAATTAATGTATAATTTAATGTCATGTTTCAGTTGTTACTAAGATTTTATATTATTAGATGTTTGTTATAAAAAACATTATCAACTCAGTAATCTAAAATGTTGTTTCTTGAATTCTTCTAAAGATTCCATCGTGAAATCCGCTATTTATTTGGATAATATAAAGATTAATATTAAATCTTAATTAATGGAACAAGATATATAAATGTTTTAAATGTGCTAATCTAATAAATTTTTTATAACATTATAAGTATAGTTAAAAGTAAATCAATTATGTGCGCGCTTGGTAATTGTAGCAATAAATAAGCAATTAATACTTACGGAATACTAATGTAAAATATATTTAACAGAATACTGCAATTACTATAAATAATGAATTAACATTTTAACTATACTAAAATATGTTATAATATATATTATTAAATGTGCTCATATATACTTGAGTTGTAAAGATTAATTAGAACCTAGCTGTCAGGACACTTTTCACTAGAGAAAAGTCACGCTAAGAATATATTATGTAGACACAGTGGAAAAAGAATATAAATATTTATATACGCATTAAACATATAATATACGTATGTAAATATCATCACCTAGTGATTATTTAGAAGCTAGCTGGGATGAAAAATGTTCTCATTGGCGAACTGTTATGCTACATTTTTGTCTCCGTCTATTAACTATTCCTTTGGCTATGATGTTGACACAATCCAAAAAGCAAATAACTGAATTATGCTAACTTATAAATTAGCATTGAACACTTTACTTAGTCCTCGCACAAATACACAAAGCATTCCAATTTTAATATGTCACTCGAATAATATTTAAACATGATATTGTCAAGTGTACATTTCGTGTCAGGCTGATTTTAAAAATACGACTTTAGCAAACATTTTTTATCAAACATGCATTTTTTAAAAGTTGTTTATATATATTGTCCTCAGTATTTAAAGTTGTTCGATTTATAGGGCAATTCCATTTCAAAAATATTTTAGGAGTTAAATTAAAGTTGTAAAAACGATTAAATAATTAACTGTACTTAACAATCAACATCCTAAAGGGTAGGAAGAAAATAGTTATTTAATTTTTGAGTTTTTTAAAAATTATTTCTGGGAAATTTAAATTTGCTAACCTGCAGTTATCAATATTTCTGTAAGTTTTTCAAAGTTTTTTAAATTTTAGATTACGTATGTATTAAAGTAACCATTAAGGAAAAAAATACCAAAAAGTAAAATAGAATTATGTGATTTTTCACAGGAATAAAAGGGAACTTTTAATACTTGTAGTATTCGTGCAAAAATAGCCAAAAATATATTCTAAAATAATGTCTGTCAGTTACGAAATTTGCCTTTTTTTTAATTAGAATTTTCAATAATAAATGTAAAATTTAATTTCAGGTATAAATTTACCTGCTCATAATGCGTTGAATCACAAGTAAAAAAATATTGTTGCTGAAGCTGTTACTTTCCTAAAAAAATGTAACTGACAGACTAAAATCAACATGTAACTGACAGACACCAAATATTTTAATAAAAGTAAATCTATGAATTAGATAGTAGGCTAATAAAATAAATCTATGGACTAAAAATAAATGTCTATACTTCATAGATATTCATAATAATTGTACAACATATTATACTTGTTTGGATCAAATATTAATCTTCTTAATTAAGTAAGTTAATATATTATACTAATAGTTTTAGGCACCAAGTAGAGTTTTTTCCTTAACATTTTTCTTAATATATTATTTTCTATAAAAAACGGTGTTTTTACTGCATAATATATAGGTATCATTTGAAAGTTTAAAAACCCTCTTTCATTGATAATAAATTCATCCATTTATGTTTAGTTTAATTATTATTCTTTTTAATAAGTATCAACCTTCACGCGTCAATAAAAAAGAAAAAGTTTTTATTATTATTAAGTACTAGCTAGGTACTAAATGATTTCAAATGAGTGCCTTGATGTTTTATCTTACTATTTTCTGAAAATAATGATAAATTTATAATTACTTTGAAGATTGTGTGGTTATTTAATTAGTTTATATCATACAAAACATTCGGATAGATTAATTATTTTTTTTATTAATAGGTGTCTGTCAGTTACAAACTATTAAGTTTATGTATTTCCTAAAATTTGTAGTTATAACTTAAAAATTTAATTAAGTAAATTAATGTAACTTTATAATGATTTGTTGTAACTAACATAGATACTAAATTAATAAATTACTTAATATGAATAACTAAATAAATTAAAAATGACATGATTAAAATGACCTAATTTTCATTTCATTTTATTGTATTAAATATTTGTAATATTTGTACACTATTTAAGAACAAAATGGCTACATCCTCATCTGAAAGAATGACAAAGTATATAGAGAAAAAATGTCTAAAGAAAAGAAAGAATCTACTAAGATGAAAAACAGAGAACAGCAAAGAATATGCAGAAGTTCTTGGTCTGAAAGAAATTTTTTACAAGTTAAATTTGCAGATAAGGGGAAAAAGGGGAGACAAAGGGGACATTTAAAAGGTGACCTTTGAAGACAAAGGGAACATGGGGCAAGATGGACCCACGGCACGGGGCAAGACAGACCACCCACGGTCTTGGCTAATATAAGTTGTATATATAACTCGAATTTCTTTTCTTCTATCAACAATAATATATGCGTGTCATTTAAATAATACACGCTCTTCGTCTTATATGCAGTGAAATGTAAGTTTTACCTATTTTGATCATATTTTCAACGCAAATATATTTTTAGTAGTGTGTTGTTTACTCATAATTGTAATTGTTATTATGTTTAACGATCATTCAGTAGATATTATTACATAGTTCAGTTTTTATTTATATGAACTACTTTACACTATAATCGAATAAATATTTACAATGGTTGAATGGGGCAAGAGGGACCTATTATGGGTCCGTCTTGCCCCGATATTAATAAATATCCTATTATATCTTTAAAGATGGTACGAAATTATATGCGCAAATCAAATAGAGGCACATGGAAAGAGGAAAATATGAAGACTGCCATATGATAGATGCTGTTCGCGCAGGTCAATATGGATTTAGAAAAGCTACACATGATCACGGAGTACCAAAGACGACACTAAAAAGAAAATTTAGAAAACTAATTGGAAAACCTGTTCGTGTTGACAAGGCGGGAATTGTATATACCGTATACCTATCTAATATTAAACTAGGTTACTACATAAATCTACATATGGGTACCTAGCTACGAATATAGCTAGATGGCATATAAACATGTTATAAACATAAATTGAAACACAACATTAATTATGCTTCAACTATTTGATTTGTTTGCAGAATCTTGGGAAATACTGGCGTTTCATTTAGCAGAAAGGAATAATATTGCTCACAGCTTCAATAAAGAAGTGGGCTTGGCTGGTGTGGATTGGTTGGAGGGGTTTATGAAGCTCCAGTCAAATCTATCATTGCGCACTCCTGAGGCAACATCGGCCGCAAGAGCAAAAGCCTTCAATAAAGTGAATGTAGGCACATTTTTTGATTTATTGCAAGGAGTCATTGACAGGTTTACATTTCCTGTTGAATGTATATACAATATAGACGAAATGGGTGTAACCACGGTGCAGGCGAAGCCGTGCCGAATCATTGCCTGTAAAGGAAAGAAACAAGTGGGTACTTTAACCTCAGCCGAAAGAGGTACGTTAAGTACGGCAGTCATCTGCATGTCAGTGAGCGGAAATTTCATTCCCCCCTTTTTAGTGTTTCCGCGGCAAAGATGGAAGCCTGAGCTTCTCGATTGAGCTCCCCCCGGAACCGCATCTGCATGCCATCCAAGTGGTTGGATGCAACTGGAAATTTTCTCGAAATGGTTCGACCATTTTTTACTACACTCTAAGCCGTCGAAAGAAAGGCCCGTGCTGCTCATTTTAGATGGGCATATTACTCACAACAGAAATCTCGATGTGATTGAGCGAGCCCGGGAAAACAACGTCACTTTACTAGTTTTACCACCACATTGCACGCACAGGCTGCAGCCTCTTGATGTATCTCTGATGAAGCCTTTAAACACGTACTACTATCAAGAAATCGAGAAGTTTCTTCGAAACAACCCAGGTCGAGTAGTAACGACGTTTCAAATTGCCAAGCTGTTCGGCGATGCCTACCTTAGGGCGGCGACCCCATTAACAGCAATCAACGGGTTTCGGAAGTGCGGTATCGTGCCTTGCGATAGGAATGTTTTCCAGGATGCAAATTTTCACCCAGCAGAAGTGACAGAGCGGTTGTTTAATGGT
>JAUZND010017996.1:0-26571 GCA_034780555.1 Coelogynopora nodosa | reverse complement strand
CTAAATATTGTGATTTTTTTGAGGTATATATTGTAGGAATCAAAAAATGTCGAGTTACAAATTTGTTTAAAATTTGTAGTTTTGACGTGGAATTACCCATATACTTTTTGTTCAAACAATTTCAATTTTAAAACACATTTGGATTAGTTATTGATAATTTTATCAATTATTATAATTAAGTATTATCTAATATTTTATATAAATTTACAAATGAAAAAAAACTACAAAAATATTTATATTTTCAATTTTTCAACGGAATACTTCCAAAAAGCCAGCAATTTAAACCGCACTTCGTCAAATTTTTCCTTTTCAAATAAAACATACAAATCAAAATCAAATCTACAAGGTTCAGATAACGAAATGTAGAGTTTAGGGATATTGTCAAATTTGTCTGTATTAACTGCATCTCTAAAATACAGCATACTTCTTTTTTTACAATCACCCTCAATGTTCACATTCTCGCTTAAACTATAACTGATACAGTCGCTAATCTTTAACTTTTTGAAATCCTCCACCAAAGAATCCACGGTATACTCATATGTGATATTATTCAAATGATACCAAGCTTTTAGATAATTTTTACCATCAATTTCTGTATCAATACAATCTATAATTTGCGCTACTCGGTTTAAATTCTGCCCCTTGAAAAAATAATTGGGTCTTTTTGACATTTCTAGAGCCAACTTTTTAATCTTTTCAATAAAGTAATTTTCTACGTGAATATACCACAAATGAGAGTTAACGTCAATGTATTTTTCCAAAAAGTCAAAATACTCAAAAAAAGACTTTTTAACGCAACAAGAAACTGTCCTTCCAATCCTCTCCATTCCTTTATAGTAATCACTCCTCTGAATATTCTGAAAGCGTATTCTGTCTTCGTTATCAAGACAATATACGTTTTTCCACATTTCTCTAACCTGATGAGCTTCATCGATATACATGGGACCACATAGTGCATATAGAGTCGACGTATTGCACTTTTTTGGACATGTACTGTAATGGTCACTATAAATGTGTCCGAGGAAAAAATGATCAGAATAAAAAGTATACGTACATTTAGTAGTGTACAAACAAATACAATCCAAGTCTCCATTCGAAGAGAGAGAAATTTTAGATAGAGGCATTTCAATTCCCGTGGTATTGCAATTTTGTTGTCGTTTGTATTTTACTTGATCATTTATTAGAGAAACGTTGATGCAATCTATTCTTCCATGTAAAATATTGTACATTGTTTCATATTGATGACAGATTACAGGACCAACGTTTGATTTAGTACAGCATTCTGTTTTAAATGAAAGTTTGTTTTTTAAAAGAGGGATGTAGTAGATGTTTTGAAAAAGATTTTGACAATCGAAAAATCTCTTCAACTTTTCGGTCGTTTCAGAGAGGGTAAGATTTGATTTTTTGTTTTGGACGGTTTTTATAGATTGTTGAATTAATTGTAGAGGAGTCATTCCCTTGTTGTTAGGTTTTGAAATTTGATCGTTAGAATGGTATGGCAAGAGGGCTTTGATTACGTCATAACTTCCATGTCTTGATGCAAGATGGAGTGGGGTATCACCAATGAACTATTAAAAATATATTATTTAAATTTAAAGCAAATTTTTAGAATTTTATTTTTGTAATATTTTTTTCATAGATTTATTTATTTTATAAGGTCCTGGTCAGTCTAGAAATCATTATTCTAATACAAAACTAACACCCGTTAAATAAGTTCAATTAGACCCCGTATTGGCGTACAATGGAATATATAAAATAATATTGGTTGTTTTTTTGTTTTATATGCAAATTAATGCCAAATTCTGCAAAGAAAAATACGAAAGGATTTTTTTATAAAGAACTGTTTTTAAATACTCTGAGTATTTAAATTTAACAAAAATTGACTATCACCAAACATAAATATACATTTTTAAATTTACCTTATCTGGCGTACTTATATATACATCCATAAACCTCTCCCTCTTTTCCAAATAAATTTTCTGAGAATATTCAATTTCAAACCCTGCTTGACAGTAATATTTCTCCACCACTGCCAACATTGTAGGGCTATTCAAAATGGAAAAAATCATCTTGACAATCACTGAATTATTACATATGGCTGAAATGTGTAATGCATTATACCGGGCTCCAATATGTAAAACCCTCGGATTATCATGTGAAGTTATTAAAATGTAAGGTTTCTCGATAAAAATTTTAAAAACCTGTGGGTTCTTGAAAGTTTTTATACAATTTGCGATATTATTGACTTCTGAAGGAGTAATAACACATTTTTTAAAGTCAATTCTTTTGTTGTTGAGAATGTTGCTCCAGAGTTTTATCCTGCTTTGTTTCACTTTATTATAATGTGTATTTAATTTTAGGGGTTTTTTTGTAGATTCATCATACTTGGATAAGACGTGGTTTAAATTTAAAGGCTTGAAAATTCTACAAATACATTATTAAATTTAAAAGTAAAATATAATAAAAATACCGGTATTTATACAGATTGACTCCATCTACAAATTGATTGTTTATTTCACCTAGAATTTTCCCCTTTTGATTTTTAATCAGAGCTGGGCTCTGGGCAATCGCGTCCATGTCCTTTTTATTAGATTCACCGTGAAATATCTGATTGTGAGGAGTATTAATATTGCTTAATTTGGTAAATAAATTTCCAAATTTTTCATTCTCCACAAGCCCAGATTTATAATTTTCAAATTTGAAAACGTCCTTGAACGCAATTAAAGGAAAGTTGAGGACAATCTTGCCAAAAATACGAGCAAGAGTATCATTGAAGCTGAAACTGAAGAATCTAGCATTTTTTATTTTTTTCATGACACTAATAACCACATTGCGATTCTCGAAAAAGTGAGCTTCTTGTAAAACGGTCAATTGTGGGGAATTAAACATCAATAAAAGGTAGATTTGGAGTGGACTGGAAATTACCCTTTTTGTCTCTAACTTTGAGCTATGCATTTGAGGTTAATATTTACATTGATTTTCATCGGTAAATATTTTAAAGTTTGGCAACTTTCTTTGGCGACTTTTGTGTTATGATGATGTTCTAAAATGTTGCAATAAACTTTTCTTGGTCGTGTTGGATTATTTTCAACCTTAAAAAATATTTTATCTAAAATTTAGATTCTAAATTAAAACTTTTAATTTAAAGTTTTGTAAGATATTATATTATACTTCACATCTAAAATTCAGACTGTTATATAAATTTGTCAATTTTAAAGTTGAATTTTCCAACGGTGTTGTTTTTTTATATGGCGTGATTCTCACGTCAATTACAAAAGGTTACAAAATGCGAGGTTTAAAAATTGGAGTTGGAGGTAATTTTAATATTTAAAATTAAAAGTTCGTTAATTAAATAATAACGTATATTATTATTTAGGAGCTTCAGTAGTGTCTTTGCTTTTTGGTGGGTAAAATTATAATTTTTCCTTGCAGAATCAAAACAATATTTTTGAAAAAATTTATTTTTTTTAGTTCCATATCCATTTGGAAAGTTTTTAATTCAAAATTTAATATTCCTGTGGACGATCATGCATTTTGTATAGCTTTGGATGGCAAAGGGAGGTTTATAAATTATTGTAATTTTTTTTAAAAAATTTTATAAACTGACCATTTTTTGTCGTAATAAAATTGTTTTAATGATAGTGTGGATTAAAAATTTATTAAATGTATTAAAAAGTCTATAAACTATTTTAGCTGATGCAATTGATTCACCCAACAAAAACTACAAGAATCGTAATTTTTTCGACTATATTTTTAAATTTACTTATGCACAAATTATTACGTTGTTAATTATTTATTAATTGTGGATACATATGTGCTAAGCTTTATTTGTATCCATGAAGGTAATATTTTTGAATGAGTTTTAAGCTCCATTAAGCTAAACGGTTAAAATATATATAATTATACAATATGGATAATTATAGTGGTTTTTGACCGTTGATTAGATACATTTTATATTTTTTAGGAATAAAAGAATGGCTTTTCGTCAAACAAGTGTCTTTAAAAGTTCATATGCTCAATATGGCTGATTCGAAAAATCAAAGTTCTAGAAATTTAGCATTAAAATGGATATCTACTTATAAAAAATGGACAGGTGTTTTTTTTAATATTTTTTTTTATTTGATTCATGTAAATTATCTTGTAGACTCTGATTGCTGCATTATTCGTAAGGGAACGTCCTTTTCCACACAAGTGGCTCTTTCCAGATGCCATGATATAGACAATAGACTTTTATCCGCGTTTCAAACTCGGGAAAATGGAATATTCAATCCATTGTCATCAACATTAGATCAATTTACACAATTACTTGACCAACTTTTAAAATCACAGCTAACCCTATCAATGAAACAGATTTACTACCTAAAATTAATATTCAAGGAATTTGAATCTGTTGAAGAATTTAATGGTGCTAAATATAACAAATTGATCAAAAATTACGAGGAATCTCTTGAAAAAAGTGCAGAAAATTCAAAATTTGCAACTCTGACATCCTACTTGTCATATTACACCAAATTCCCAACTTTCAAGTCTTATCTTTTCTATTACTACAGTTCAATATATAATTTACTTCCTACAGTGTTTAGCATGTCTAAATCTGCTCAGGATGAAATAGTTTGTAAAATTCTACAATGGTTGGAATTGATGACTAATGATGTCACATTTATTCAAAATGTGTTATTAAAATCATTAGACAATGATGACTCTTTCACGTGTTTAAATCTAGTCAATGGTTTGATTTCTCTATCTATGTATTATGAAAATTTATCAACAACTGAAGGTACAATTACCTCAGGGTTTATACTTGGAGAAATTTCCAACATTGTGGCCAATTTGTCCTCAAGAAAAGAATGCTACAACTCTTTAGAAAGGTGTGAATCTCTTTTAACTGTGTTGAGAAAATGGTGTAAAAATCAATCCATTATGACGTCTTTAAATGCCCATAAAACGTTGATGAATCTTGACCATATTCATGAGAATAATTTTACTTATCCTCCTAAAATTGTCCTATATCATCCATATCACAGGTATACAGATCCTATATATGTGGATGTTATTTTTGTACATGGTATTAACGGAGATCCGTACAAAACATGGCGGATGGGCAGTGATAAAGATTATAATATTATTGTTGATGACAATGAAAATGACAAGGAGGTTAAACGTAACAGAGATTCTCCTCGTTTTTGGACCACAAATTGGCCAAAAGTATTTTTTATAAATAATTTTTAAAAAATATATTTATATATTTAAAATTATTTGTAGGATTTGTTATCTGAGGATGTTTTCCATTCGAGGATGATTAGTTTTAAAATTGACAATCCTCTGTCTTATAGACTTGATAAAAGTGACTTTTCAGAAAGGTTTATTTTATTCTAAAAAATTATATAAAATAAATCTATAGAACTATTCTTGGAAAAAGTAACACAATGTTGGAAGAGCTACAGCGTATACATGTCGGAGACAGACCGATTGTGTGGATAGGTCATTCAATGGGAGGTATAAACAATTTAATTAATGACATTTTGAGTGATATTTTATTGAAAGGGAAATTTTTTATTTTTTCTCTCAACGAAAAATTTCGAGTTTTAGTTTCTAAATTTGAAAAAAACATTTAAATTTTTTTTTGCTAGGACTTCTTATTAAACAAATGATAAACTTGGCACATTCGGATCCAAAATACGCGAAAATTTGTAAAATGACTCGTGGGATAGCTTTTCTAGGAACTCCTCATCAAGGTTCACAAATTGCTTCGTATTTGTCCAATTTAACAAGACTCAGTGTTGAAGCAAATGAATTGACAAAATGTATATAAATTATAAATTATTAAATAAATTTTCTAAATGTTTAAAATTTTTTGAAGATTCAAATATAAACAAATCAATCCACCGACAATTTATGGAGTGGCTCAAAACAGACGGGTGTAATGTGACTATATGTAATTTCATTGAGGGGTTAAAAACGCCAATAAAGCATCGTTATTTCAAATTTTTTATTGTTCCTTCAAAAGAATGTGGTATTATTTAAAAGATATTTTAAAATTAATTATAAATATTTAAAATTATATTTTTATATTTTTATAATAGACATGCAAGTTGGAAAGCAATTTTTAATTGAAAATTGCAATCACAACAATCTCGTAAAGCCTCGAAACAAAACATCCCAAGTCTATAAAGAATTGAAAAGGTTGATAACGGAATCGACTGAATTTTGCGATATACCTTCTATCGAAGTTGACAATTGACCTTATAAAATAAAAAATTGTATATTATTTAATTTTTCTAAAATATCTATAATTTTTTTTGTCTGTCATTTTAGCAAGTTGTACTCTATTATATTATATTATTAACTAGATCAAACCATTTATTAATATAGCTTATGATATGAAAATTTCACAGAAAATGAAAAACTTTGTTGATGTTTAAAACACGTTAATATATTGTTTATTCATTGTAACATTTTTCAACCTCATTTCAGAAAACTATCCACCCTAAACTCGACTGAGCATTAATGAATTCATGTTTTATAGTAGCTATATTTTGAGTATAATTTATATTTTACAGGTTGTGTTTATTCACGCTTGTTGCTTCGTGTGCTTCAATTGTTACTTTATCGTCTTGTTCTGGATTTCATTGTATCTTGATAGAGAAAGCCTCCTTTATTCTAGTGCTCCATAAATTCACATTACATTTTATATAGCTGCAATGGTTTGTTTGAATTTTATATCTAGTCTCGTAGATATCTATTTTGCATCCCAACATACACTACAACTATAAACAAATTTTTGGTTTCATATATACATTTAAGCCACGAAACGCACTTGTGGTCTATTTGAGCGTTTACTTTTTATTTTAATCTGGATTTTAACTTTCATTTCAACATTTAAATTAGGAATTTAGGTATTTTATAAATATAAATAATATTAATTAATATTGACGAAATTTTTGTTTAGAGTCAACTGCCAAGTCTTTGCCAAGGTATTTAATATTTATATAATTTTTTACGTATAAATTTAATTATTTATCATCAATATCAAATTTTATCAAAAAATAATAATAACAAGTAACAAAATCTTGTTTGTAGCGTAGGAATAATACTTGCACAAAAATTAATTAATAGTTTATTATTAACCAGACGTATTATTAATACAGTATTAATAAAATGCCATTCAACCTTATATTATTTTAGCAAATAGATTCTATAGACAATGAAGAATCTTCAATATATTTTGCATGTACGAAATTATCATTCAATGGATACTTTATCATTCATGCATATCCAATTTTATAATTATGATAATAATAACAATATGCCGGTATTTTGTTTTCATTATAATTAATACAAAATGCTACGATCCATCACATTTATTCGCAACTTACCTGAACAGTGAACATTACTCACTTATCTCCACCGCAATAGCTTTACTTTGTATCCGTCGATCGACTTTAATTTATATAAACAAAACTTTCATAATGACAAAATATTGAATGAATCTGGCAACGTTTATATATTTTTAATGACATTATATATAAAACAAGTAACTAGCGATGCAAAGATGATTCAATACATTAACATTATCGATATTTCACAAATTTACTACAATACAGTAGGGTGTTTATAATATTTTTTGTGTTGTTGCCTAAATATAAAATTCGTCATACTAGATTAGGTAAATTGGTGTTTCTGTTTACATCATTTTTACTCTGTATCCAGGTTTTTCCATTAACATTCACAAAGATTTTATTCGCTTCATATTCAGGTATTTTGACCAAAAAGACAATTTATACATGATATGGTAATTTTAATTATTTTTAAAACTTTTCATTTACCCGAGTTGTAGCATATTTGACTTTACAGTAATGTTTTTTTATTCGAGATATTAACGACTGTATAAAGGATTAACTACAACTATTTTTTAAATATAAATATTGTGCATAATTTTATTTATTTTGGAATGAAAAAAATATTTATAAATATTTATAATATTTATTATTATAATTATCGAATCGTTATTTTTTAATAAAAATATTAATTATTTTTTAGTTTTAAAAATAGAAGGATTAAGCGCAGCCAATCATATGATATATAATTCACATTGTCAACAAATTTTGTTTATAATACTAAGGGCTTAGTAAGGGTGATTGTTATTGTTCTACTTGAATAGTTGGTCATTTAATACTTTTAAAAGATAAGTTTATGTCGCTAGACGACATCAAAGTTTAATAGTGATGAAAGCTTGTTTAGTAATATTATCGTTAATATTGATTCGAATTTCTAAAACACTTTTAAAATGTTTTATATACGTAGAAATAATCAATAACATTATATGCAAACTATGTTTATAGAATTAATATTATTATTCATATATGCATCCTATAAAATTTTCCAAACGAGAAATTGATATCATTGTTCCATGATGGAAATTTCATCCTTATATCAATCGATACCATCTTTCAATCCATCTTATTTTTTCATGTAACCCAATGCATTATCTTAGACTCGATGAACGAGCATTAATTTCTAAACTGTATTCAGTTCAGAGCTATTCAGTAGATTATGAAATTATAATGAAATTTTTTATAATGTGATGGATGAGATAAAAATAAATGTATCCAATACATCGTACAATGCAGCCTGCAATGATGCATACTACTTGTTTAACTTGAAAATATTCTTTACAGAAATTGAAAAACTTTACATCCTATCAACCAGAATCGTCAACATCATTTCAATTGTTTTTCCGAACTAGTTTTATCAGCTTGTTTGGCCAATTCATTTCACTGTTTACAAAAATTCTAGACACCACAACATTTTATCACGAGAAAAATTGATCAAAGCAACAAAGAAAATACGGTGGGGTTGCCATCATCTTTTTGCCAAATAGAAACGAATTTTAAGAATTTCCATCTTGAACCTTTTATCCGTACAATTAGTAATGATATCATCAAATAGGTAATGTAGTTTAATTTTAAACGAGTATCTTGTCAGGTGATCCATAAATTCACATTTGTACACGTCTAATTGAATTTTTATAATTGCAATTTTTATATTGTGCTTTATTTGAATAATCGATAATTCCATCAGAAGCTGGTTTCTGGCTAACCTCTACAGAGCTCTGGGAAATGATGATTCTCAACTATCATCATTTTATAATAATTTGAAACCCATTTTCCTATTATATATCGGAATTCTTTATAATTTTTAATAAATCTCTGATGAGTTGATAGACAATGTTTTTCTGTTAATAAGTTAACATTCCACACATTTGTTAGAGATTGTCGCATGTTTATGATGTATCTTTTCGATAACGTTTATCTTATAAATTTGTTGAAATTCTAGAAATTTTCACGCAAAGGATTAAATTAACGGATGAAAACAATGGTAAATATTGAAGCTTTATATTTTGTTCAATTTGGCAAAATTTGATGTTTAAAAATTTCCCACACGTGCATCATTTGAAACATTGTTTATTCTCGTAGCAATATAAATATATTCATGGTAATTATAAAATTAATTGCGACACGTGTTACACGTGACTTTTTTTTAATTTGAAATATTTTGAAAAATTCAATCAGTAAAATGACACGATTCAAAAATGATTCAAAAATTTAACATTAACATTATATTTACAAACAAACACGTCCAATAATGAAATTACGTAAATTGTTTATTAATTATTATTTAATTTGGTCAAAAAACTGGTTATTGAACCTCATCTCGGAAAAATAAGACAATATTTAAAATTTAAATTAACCTGATTAAGAGTAATAGGCTATCAACATATTGTTTTTATATTGATGGATTATTCTGATAATTTTAAATCTCGTGGATCTAGCTAAAATCTACTTTACTCGAGTATTGAATATTAGCAGCTTGCTCTCGTAATTCCAACTGGTCGAATTTAAGATGCACGATTTAAAAATCGGATATCACGTGAGCAGATTGCAAATATTGATTATATGGCCTGTATAAGGATGTAAGGTATACCTGAGTATTTACGTGATACTTTATAACCGTAGTGAATTTATTTACAAAATTAACTGCGCAGTTATCTTATCACATCTTTTGGATTTTTATTATCGCAATCTAGCTGCGAACTTTTTACTTGGTTTTTCTCTATACATTGTACGCATTTGACATTTTACCCGTTTTTACCTGTTTATATAAAATTATTAATAAACTTTTTAAAACTTGGTATACATTTAGAAGATGATTAGCAAAAGTTTTAACAATTTATCCCACGATTCCAATGCCTCGAAATCTCCAAAAAAGGACGTTATTGAACCCATGGAACAGAATGCTGTGGTAGTTGAAAAAGAAAAGACAGGAAAGTGGTGTGAGGAAGACAAGTGTAGTACAGAATACACTATGGCTACTGCCAACTCTTTGAGCAACAATTCTTCAATCTCATCATCTTCAATGGAGCCTTATAAAACGGATAAAAAAATGATGGAAAAAATACCTATACAAGTGGAGGAAAATGTTAAAGACTCTAAAATACTTGAGGACATAAAAGTCGATATTGCACCCAGATGTACGATTGAAGAATATTTTCCGCCTTTATTGGCCAGCAGTAACGAGCTGAAAGCAAAGTTTATCCAATTTGTCCAATTGGGGCTGAGTTCAGCGACCCCGCACATTCCACTTGTAGATCCGTTGTTGATTGACGCATTTGCAGGATATTATAAAGATTCCGTCGAGAAGGATGTGGTTATTCGATTAGCCTGTATTTGCAAACTCAACCTTTCGCCACCTGGAGCTTCAGATGAGGTCAACATGAAGGCCACTCCCACTCTAAACGACGACATTATGGCTTCGAAATTAAGTCTTTCGATGCCTGATTTGAAACCATCTTTAAATTCTAAAAGAAGAAGCGAACGAGTAATTTTTAACAATTTTAGATATTTATAATGGAAATTTAGATCATGCCGATAAAAAACGACGAAATTGTAGTCTTCAAATGTCCTTTATGCTCCGACGTGTTGAGTGACGTTAAATCCCTCACTAGACATATTCGACTCCACAACAACCCTTCCGAATCGTCCTTCAACCAATGTACAATCTGTTCTAAAATCCTAAGCTCTCAGAGTTCTCTTGACCGCCACATGTTGGTTCATTCTGGCGAAAGACCGTTTGAGTGTTGTTATTGTACAATGACCTTTACAACAAATGGAAATATGCATCGACATATGCGAATACATTCCAAGGAAGAGTCGGAACCTGTACATACTCATGCCTCAGGAAAGTGTTCCATAACGGGAAGTAAATACGGACAAAAGCCAACACTTGATAGTCTCATTAGGGATAAAAAATTTACAAAATCAAACTCTGATAGTATGCTGATTCGACAGTTTAAAAGCAACAATCTAGAAAAAACGTTGAAAAGAAACTGGAAAAGTATCGCCCCCAAATCCGGCTACAACAACAGTAAAATTTCATACAATAGTCACAATAGCTTCATTGACATTTTAAAAGACTACCAGATTAAAAAGACTTCTCCCAGAAGTTTTGGGTCCATCTTTGGTGCAAAGAAGGCTGTAAACTCCCCCAAGAATAGGCTGGACGATATCTTTTCGAGTCTCATGTTTAAAGTAATTTAAGAAGATAATTTTATAAGTATATTTAATTTTTTAGTCGAGTTTGGTGGATTCATCTAGTTCAATATCAAATTGCAGAGACCAATTAAACGTCCCGGTCACAAACGCGTCAAAACAAGGCAATGTCGAAACAAGTCCGAAACGCTACAAAGTAGTCTTGAAAAACGAAGAGGCTGGCGTGCATGTGGGATTAGAAAGTGTTTCGGTGCCCATCAATACGAGTATGAAAAAAACTTATTTTATTAGAATGATTATATTTTTAGTGGTCGCTACTATTAAATCTCTCATGTATAATTTCGGAAACAGTGTACATTGCTCCCTTTGCAAAGAAACGTTTGATAATGTAGATGATTTCGTTGTACACGCACAGACGCACCATTCGAAGCAACTAGGGTTTGAAAAAATGGGATCATGGACGTTGAGATGCAACGAACAGAATGTGGAGGTAGATATTAAACCAGAACCAACTACCGAAATGAAGGAAAAGACGGTACAAGGATCGCGATCTAGAAAACAAACTGCACCTTTAAATCTATCTACTTTAAGAAGTGCAGCGATGGGTAGTATGCCCACGTGCAAATCGCCCATTTCTATCTGTAAAAGCGAGCATGGTTCAGGCGAAAAACGTGGTACAGTATCTTTGGGCGACGAGGTTTCACAGTGTCAAACTGTCGTATCTAGAACGGAATCAGTGTCTGGCTTGGATAGACTATCGTCCGGAAAGGTATACATTTTATAATTAAAAATTTTTAAAAAATTAAATATTTTCAAAGGTTGATACTTCAAAGTTGTTACAATGTGTAAACTGCAACGGTTTAGTGAAAATTGATCAAGATGCAGTTTTGGGAGATTATGAATTGCCTTGCTTGCGCTGCAATAAAACTAGCCACTTTATGAGCCTTTTAGGTAATTTTTTAAATGTACGTTCGAGAATATTTTATGATTTAAAAATTTTAGAAACTAGAAGAGCCATCACCTTAACATCAGAAAATACTTACAACCCACTTACAATTAATAAAATGTTGCACATTTTTGAAAGCTACATGGATCAGTCTCGATTATAGATATGCTCAAAGTTCAAGACACATGCTTATTATTAATATGTGTCACCTTTATCCATGTCAATTGTACATTACTATATTATATTATAAAATTTAACGCAACGATGTTCTTTCTAATTTAAAAATTAATGATTTATAAATAAAAAACTTTGTAAAATTTGTAAACCAAAGTAACAATTAATTCACTAAAGTTAGTGTTTTCAATCGATATTCTCAAATTTAAAATATTGGTTTCTATCCAGACTACGATCGATCGATCGATAGATTCCACAACTAAATAAAATAACCTTTAAATTTTCAAAAATGATTATCACTCCTATCCCCACCAACAAACGAACTTTGGCTTTTGACAATTGTGGCTTTTTAAAGTATTGAAAATCAACTCTGTATTTTTAATTTTTATTTATAGCTCTAAGGATTTCGAAAAGTACAAGAGCCCCAACGATTACGCCTATTTGAAAGTACAGACAAAAGATGAAATATTTACAATTACTACAAAAATGGACAAATGTGTCCGAAAGGATGAACTGCAGTTGCCAGTTATGATGAGGTCCTGGATGGGTTTAAGTGGAGGCGATCGTGTATCCGTTGAAAAGTTGAAAATCGAGCCTACTGCAATGGCTACTGCGGGAATAACTTTTACTATAAGTCCGTTTGATGAAAGTGAAAAGTTTAGTGAAAAAACGATTGACACTAAAAAACTGGGTGCCTATTTGGTCGATTCAATGTGTTCCCATGTTGTCTCAGTAGGTCAAATGCTGATTGCTGAAATAAAGCGCTTACGTTTGATTGTGACTGTGAGCGAAATTAACCTGTTATCTGAAAGCAGTAATGATAAAAAATCTTGCGGGTTTACTTCTATAAATACAGTTTATAACTTTATCAGAGGTCCAGGAGTTAAACTGTGTCTGTCGGGTGATGACAATCTTGGGGGTGGAGGAATGCCCTCTATATTTACCAGTGGTTGGGATTTTAACAAATTGGGAATTGGTGGATTGTCTAAAGAGTTTTATTATCTGTTTAGAAGAGCCTTTGTTTCTAGAATGTGTCCTCCAGATTTGATTTCCGAAGTGGGTGAAATGCATATTAGAGGTATTTTGTTTTATGGTCCTCCGGGGACGGGAAAAACGTTGTTGGCCAGAGAAATTTGTAAGATGCTACACACTAGAGAGCCCAAGATTGTTAATGGGCCAGAGATTCTCAACAAGTATGTTGGTCAGTCGGAATCAAATATTAGAGATTTGTTTGCAGAAGCTGAAGCTGATGAGAAAAAGTATGGTAATAAATCTCCATTGCACATTATTATATTCGATGAAATTGACGCCATTTGTAAAAAGAGAGGTACTACGGGAGGAGGCACAGGGGTTCACGATTCTGTTATAAACCAGCTTTTGAGTAAACTGGACGTAGTTCATCAACTCAACAATATTTTGGTTATAGGTAAGCATTTTTTGTTTTCATTGGTTAGAATTTTTTACATTTATAAATTAGGAATGACAAATCGCAAAGACATGATTGATAGTGCCATATTACGACCTGGAAGACTAGGAGTCCACATAGAAATTGGTTTACCTTCTGAAGAAGGCCGTAGAGACATTTTGAACATTTACACGCAGAAAATTAAAGCTTGTGGAAAATTAAGCAAAGACGTCAACTTGCCTGAAATTGCAAAACTGTGTAAAAATTTTTCTGGTGCTGAATGCGAAGCTCTAGTACGCGCAGCCACTACAAGGGCTCTAAATGGACTAGTTAAAGTGGGCAAAAGAATAGAACTGGAACCAGATGCACATAAAAAAATAATCCTCACGCATAAAAATATGATGGACGCCGCGACTCATGATATAAAACCCGCATATGGGACAGAAATGTTAAAGATTGGTCATTATTGTAGAAATGGAATTATAAATATAAACAAACAGTTAAATTCTGTGGTCGAAGAGTGTATGAATTTGATTCAAGATGCAGCAAACCCCAACTACCACCATAAACTCGTTTCCATCCTCTTACACGGAAGCACTGGATCGGGGAAAACGTCTCTAGCAGTACATGTAGCTAAACTATCAAAATTTCCTCTCGTGCGAGTAATATCGGCAAAGGACATGATTGGTGAATCGGATCTGGTTAAATGTTACAAAATAAACCAAATATTTGAAGATGCTTACAAATCACACCTGAGTGTAGTAATCATTGACAGCATCGAATCTATTATAGATTTCGCCTTTATTGGACCGCGATTTTCCAATAGTGTTTTACAAGCTATTCTTACGCTCTTGAAACATCATCCTCCTAATGAAAATCGCTTGGTGGTAATAGGAACCACTTCTAATAGAGATTTACTCGCACAACTCAACATTGATGCACATTTTTCTCACACTATCCACATTCCCCTTTTGACATCAAAAAATGATGTATTAACTGTTATGGATCATTTGGGTTTATTCAAAACTCTTGATCAAAAAAAGATTAAAAAGCATTTTGACGAAAATGAAAGCAACATTTGTGTAGGTGTTAAAAAGCTTATTGCCTGTTTGGATTTATCCATGATACTGACTGCAAATCAAGGATATGAAAATTTCCCACACAAACTAATTTCCCTCGTGACGAAATGAAAATTCAAATTGAATAAAACTTTTCTTATTTGTTGTCTGGATATAATAAACAAATATAATATCGTCAACTCGTGTAGTATAAATCTACAGTTTTATTTTTTATATTTTGATAATTGAACGATAAATTATCAATGGATGATGTACCAATTACAACATGTACCGTAAGTTTGCTCTTTTGTATATTGATGATTTTATTTAATTTATAGGTTGAAGAAGTCCTTGGTTCAACTGGATCAGCAGGACAGTGTAGGCAAGTCAGAGTGAGAATTAATGACGATGGAGCCAGATCAATAATACGAAATGTTATCGGACCTGTTAGAAAGGGAGATGTACTTTTGTTGAGAGAATCGGAACGAGAAGCACGAAGATTAAGATGATTATATGATATTTTATGATAGTAAAATAAAAAAATTTTGTAAATTGAAAATTTTATAAATATTTTTTCATGTTTTTAAAAATATCCTTTCATTATCAGGATAAAATCTCACATTACGTGAATTCACTAATAATTATCAAATTTATTTTTAAACAAATAGAATCGAAACGTTATTGAAAAATATGTGGGAATTTTAATATTTTTGTAAGATTCTAAATTTTATGCAATAATCACATTGTGAATAAAAGTAGATACAGGAATTTACTCCAGATGAAGAAAAAATATAATTAGACATGAGAATTTAAAATTTTTTCATAGCTCTATAGAAAATACATTGTTGAAGATTAGTATAATCTTTAATAAAAATTACAAGGGCACAGATTTTGTGTACTCAGTGTCAGAATAATGACCTTCTTGATTCGTATAATGAGTTGGTTCAATTAGTGCAGGTGAAAAACTGATAGCTTCAAAATTGTCCACACTATATTTATCGCCATAATTCAATTCACTCTCTCTGTACATGAGAGGTAAATACTCATCGACAGGTATAATATTTGATAAAGGAAAAGAGTCTATTAATTTTTGAGCCCCTTTAAAATTTAATATATATCCTATTGTCCAGTAAGATTTTCTCGGATGTACGAAAAATGTAGAATTTTTCACAACCCCTTCATCATAATGTAGGTTCTTTCGACCAACGTAAAGTATACTCCAATTACAGTCAATAAGCTCAATTTCCTGAATGCCCTTTTCCAACATTTCGTTGAAATACGGTCTAAATCTTACATCATCTTCAAAAATCAGAGCCATTTTAAGCCGTTTAATAAAAATTGTAGTCCATATGGAAAAGTGGCTTAGAAAACATCCTATTTCCCCCATATTCATCAATCTACCGCTTATTGGACATTTGTATCCTTTCATCGGATGTATGTCCATTATTACAAGGTTCTCTGGTGTTAAATCATTGGAATCAATTGCCTTTATATACGTGGCATTAATACCCATAATTCTCATATTTTTTTGCATTTTATGATATCTATCTTTTCTCCTTTCAAGATTTATTACAAAAGTAGGCATAGCGTTCTTTTGTGGTACGATATTTTTAATAATTGTCGACAAATGAAAATTATCTGCATAATTTTCAAGCTCTGTAAGGGCATGTTGAAAAAGTGATATTTTCGAATATATTCCAAAGTCATTTGTGTAGTCTGGAATGATATAACCGTAAAAATCATAATTATAAACTTTGAATGTCACATTCGGGTAAATTATGTCGTAATTTTTGATATGAACGATATAAAGGGAATGTAAACTGTCAACGGAGTAAATACCCGTATATTTCCTCTCTAAAATGTCCATAATGTAATCATCTCCATATTCTATCGTGGTCAATTTTCTCATGCAATTACTATACACTACTTGAGGCACAGAACTCTTGAGCGCGGGTGCAATTATGGAATATTGAAAATTATTGACAATGTATTCTATATTTTCAAACGTGTCTCTATTATCGAGTAGAACGTTACCATTTATGAAAATCAAAGTTTCGCATTTGGCATTTCTGGCAAGTTTAACGTTCGTATCAATTTCATCTTTATCCAAATACTGCACAAATTGATACTTTACATCAAGGTAATCTTTTAAATATCCATTTAACAATTTAATAATTTTTTCATTTGTATCTTTATTAGAAACTGACAAGTATCTCAAAAGCACAATAGTTGAATTTTTTGAAATTCTTTGAAGATTAAAAATGTGTAGATTTACTTGTATAAAAAAATCATTATCGTTTTCTGTAAATTCCAATATGGTGAAAAGTTTGCAAGTTCCAGCATTGGTATAATAGTATACGAGAAGGTGAAGAAGAAAAAAAGTTGAACAAAATTTAAAGTTTAAAGTCATTATAGTTTTGATAACTTATTTTACAGTCAATGTTGTTAGGTTTTACAGAAAAGTCTATAAATACATATTTACAAATTGTTATAGAAATTATGTACCTTGAGAAATGGATATTATTTATAAAACTGAATAAATTTATTATAATCTGTTTACGGATTAATAATCCGGTATTATAGTAAAATATTATTGTTTATTTGAAACACTTTGAAATATCGTAGTAGGGTGGTTGATGATTATTTCGCATTTGTCCTTCACCAATGAAACTTTTGCGAAAAATTGCCAGAGAGAAAAATTTTTAACGTCCAATGAGTTTAAAGTCGTGACTATATCTCCAATGTTGACGTCATCGAGTTTGCAATGAGTGGACTATGGTCCACAATTATAATAATTTAATTTTAAAAAATTTTACCTTTTCAGACACGTAAATCTGTTTGGTATCGTGAAACTGGGAAAAAAATATCCCCAATGTTGGAGTTTCTTTCATGTCTATCTTAATAATTTTTCCAATGTAAAATGAGTCAAATTTTCGATCATGTCTAAAGTTGTTAATAAATATTACTAATAATATTTATAATACCGTTTAATTATCAACTCGACTTGACTGTCATGCGACAACATCTTTCCATAATAATCCTCAAGAGGTAAATCATTGGAAACTTTAGTGCCATTGATGCCAAGAATTTGATCATTTCGTTTCAACAATCCATCTTTATGTACTTGACCACCTTGACAAATGTCAAGAATAAATATCTACATCACGAGATAAATACAACTTAAAATTAACTTTTTTAAAAAAAATCACTTGATTTCCTCTGAAATATATCATTATTCCCAGTGGCCTAGAACCTGAATATTGAATCTTAACTTTATGAGGGACATTCGAGGTTATTTCATCGCTTTCCTTCTGTGAAAGTATACTACCCCAATCTTCAATAGTATCTTTTGTCCCATCTTCAAATTTCTTGATAGCTTTATTAACAGCGGTTTTGTTGATTGGTGGAGGTATTTCATTTTCTGTTTCAATTTTTTTAGAGCCTAGAATGTAAAAATTATAATTTTTACAATAATATATAAAAAAATTAATTTTATTTTTATTTGCCAAAAAAATTTAAAAAAACCACATTGACAGCATTGTTGAAATGTTTTTTTAAAATCCATGAAAAAATCATTGAATTAATAAATGGTCATTATGGTATTCTGCATTAATGGTAACCTTAATGAGATTATCGATCAATAAAAACGTTCATGTAATGCAACATAAAAGTGAATACTGAACAGTCACATATTCACGATGAATCAGTCACGTCTGACCCTTATATATTTTATAATCGATATTTATAGTAATTATTATGTTACCATCAAATTCATCATTTACTAAGGCCTAAATTTTATTATTATATTAAAAGATTAATTAAAATATATAAAGTACCTTTTGTTGCAAGTTTTTAACGTAATCAGACTTTAACTATAATTTCATGAAAATTAAATATTAATAAAATAATCATCCAACCTTCCCAGGCTTAATCACTGTAGTGTCCTAAATTAACAATAAAAAAAATATCGTTTATAAATAAATGGAATTTTTTTGAAAAAATTACATCCGTGTCTTCTCCTGAATCTCGATTTCTGAAAATATAAATTTTAAAAATATTGTTATAAATTATTATAATAACGTGAATTATTTCTTTTTATAAAATGTTGTGAAATGAATTTTACTCGTATTGTTTGCTCATCACGAAGAAAATGCAATGTAAATATGTGAATAAAAATAAAATAAATTTACCTCAATATTATGAAAGTTAGAGGTTTTTTTTTTTCAAAATAGATACTTCTTGTAGCGTAGTATTGGGATTCATTGGCTAGAGAAATTAGGTTTACTTGGAGAATAACGTCGTCTTTTTTAAAATTACATTGGGAGGCCAGAGAATTTGGTTCGATGGAGGATATTATAGTCTGAGAGCTGGATGGAGGCAAATCTGAGAGAAAAATAGTAATTTAAAATTTGTACAAAAAAATTGAAATATTTTTAAAAAACCTCCATCTTGAACATCATCTAGACCTCCTTTCAACTTTAGCCCCAATTTCTCGTTCCCCATGTTTAAATAAATACAATGTAACTCACAATTTTCATCAACAAGTAATTTTCCATAAATTTTCAAAATTTCATCTGAAATAAAATTAAAATCAATATTTTTATTTTTATATTAGTTTGAGAAAAAAATTTTAATATAAAAAACCTCCAAAATCATCATTTTCACACATTTTCAAAAGTTGAGATCAAAATGTATAAATCAAAACAAAGCAATGTTATTATATAATTCATCAAAAGTCTCTGATTTGTTACAAACTTTTTATACGTTCAGTATCAATTTGTAATAAAATACACTACAAGATATTATAATATGTAATATATTATATTTAAAAGTTATATTTATTTTCTATAGAATTACATTATATACATGTCTACATTACGTGTATATCGATTTCTTTCAAGTTTGTCTGAAATTTCAGGTAATTATCCATCCAAAATTTATTTATATGCCAAACGTCAATTCTTGTTTGTTTCAATGAGAGCACTAAAAAAAAATGTTAAATTTTTTGTAGCTAATAACTTTTAACTAATTATACCTTCATTAAAAATATACAAGGTACTAATATCAATAACTTTAAAATCCTTCAAAACGTTCAACAAATCATGTATAAATTTTGGAAAGAGAATATTATCATAATTAACACAAATATCACAACTAGTACAACCAGGTTTCTCGTAAATGAAGGTGACAATGCCTGAAGTTGCTTTGATGATAAAAGGTTTGTTGAGTGAGCCGTCAAAGTTCAAGTATTGTTTTGGTATCATTGTTTTTAATGTCATGTGACTAAAATATTTAGAATAAAAAAGAATTATTAAAATATTAAAATAATAATTACTTTTTATTTTCAAAATAATTGTAAAAAATTTTGAACGAATCATTAGCCCCAATAGTCGAGTTATCCATATTGCTACATTTTTTGGACAAATTTTTTTCTCCGAAAACGGCAGTTTTTACAGTCCATGGGCTTACAAATTGGTAGCAAACGTACAGCGTTTGTTTGAAACCAACACAAAAAACCTTTTAATAATAAATTTAAATTAAAAAAAATGTGTATAAACGTTTTATACCTGTTTCATATCCAAGAGATATTGGAGCGTAAATCTGAGACCCTTGTCCGTTTCTGGTGTCAAGTAAATGTTTTTAAAGTCAGTTACAACCTTTTCAAATAACTGGTCCATATTACACCCTACTTTACCAAACTCTCTAATCACGTCGAGGGTAACATTAGCTCCTTTTAATAAGTTTGTATGGGATATATTTTCAATTTTTTCATCTTTACAGTAAAAATGTTCAATATATAATGTAGCAGTGTCCAATTGAACCTTTCTAATTTCCATTTCGTCATAAAATCCGCAGAGTCTTTGTAAACTGTTTTTATTTTTGTCAAAGTTCAATTTTGGTTTATTAGCTGAGTCGATATTCACGTTTATAGGGATATTTTCATGAAATATTGACAAGGAGTTAAAACTAAGAGTTAATTTTTCTAATGGTTTTTTGTTCTGTTCCAATTTTTCAACGTAGGCTAATTATAATATTTTAATTAAAATTTTAATTAAAAATTCATATACCTTTTATCATTTTGGGATAGGTTACAACTTTTGCATATGTAAATTGTTGTATAAAGTTTGAATAATCGAGACAAGTGTAGGTTGTGTCATTTTTCGTGTTTATGCCAATATTTATTTCAATCTAAATAATATTTTGGAGAAAAAATACTATAAAAATGTCGAAATGAAGATGATAATATTAAAATTTAATAATTTTAGTTATCTTTTTCTAGAGAAAATTTATTCATATATTCATATATATGTAACGATTTTGTGTGATTTTACCCATATAGTGAAATATAGTTTTAATAAAATTAACATAATTATTTAGAAATAATTTTTTATTTTGTTTAATAAAAGAGAGATTTTTTACTGTATAGAGATTATAATTATAAGCTTAGGCTAATTGGAAGATTTTATACTTTCCATAGTCAGTTGATAAATAAAAATAATATTATCATAAATTATCGATTTACAAAAGTTCTAGCTATATTATTTGTCCATTTTTTATGGTGAATCCACATCAAAACAATAATTTTTTTCTAGTTGCAGGACCGGATTAAGGGTGGAGCACATGAATTTTGAAGAATTTTATTAAATTCAAAATTAGTGAAATTATTACAATTATAATAATTATTGTTTATATAATATTTTAGAAGAAATATGAAGGAGGGAAAGAAATAGTGTTATTGCCTGCTATTATCGAAAATGTAATTTTAATTTTTTAAAATTCTCTGAATATAATATATTGTAGATTGAAGTTGAAAAGACCTTAGCATCATCTAGTAATAGTTTCGAGACGAATGTATCTCATGATCATTATCTAGGCGACTGGTTAAGTTTAACTTCTAAGAATATTGATGCAATTTGTAGTATGGATTGTCATGTTTTCCAAAATGAGGGTGATTTTATCAATTCAAAAAGGGTTTTTGTGAAAAAATATCGGTATTTCTAGGAAAGTTAATAACATGAAAATAAAAACAGAGTGGTTATGCTATTCTCCGTTTAAAGGTGTAGCATTCTGTTTCATTTGTAAATTATTTAATGATGTTAGGTTTTGTAGTGGGGGTTATTGTGATTGGACACACGCTCATAGAGATTTCGCTATGCACGAAAAAAGTAAGCGACACATTGCTGGCTGTAAAAAACGTATTCAGTTAATTTTGTTTCAAGAAGCCCAAAAAGTCTGAACAGATTAAAAAGTTTTCAAAATGATAATAAGTCCCATCATTGAGGGATTATTATTAATTTTAAAACCTTTTGAAAGGGTGACAAAAATGTTGAGTGCTGAGAAGTACCCGACTTTTTCACTTGCTATACCTTGTTTCAGTTTAATTCTTTAAAGGATCTTTATTTGACGTATATGGCACAGAACTTGAGTAATATTGTTACTTCATCGTGTTAAAGAATATTTGTATTTACAATTTTGTGGAAGATTTTCAAAGTATTTCCCAGGTCATTTTTTTGCAGCATTACTAGACAGAATTGACCGAAAAATTTATTATTGATGAAATGGTGGTTCTTAATATATAAAAACCGTATACTGTGAAAGTTGGAAAAATTGAAATTGGCATTCCAAATTTTTTAGGAGGTGAAATTGATGGCGTTTTTGATGATGATGTAGGAGAGGATGTTTTTAAAATGACTTGTAATACTCAAGAAATGTCATAAAGGGAACAATAATGTTCCCGTTGCAATGGTGGAAAGACCATTTTCTTTTTTGGCTCCAGTGGCCTGGAAATGTCTAGGATGTCTCTCTAGATCCGTATCTTCTGAAAGGGCGTTCTCTGCGACGGGTAATTTAGTCACAGCTAAGAGAGCATCCCTGAGCTCCGAATTAGTGCGAGATATTGTTTTTTTACATGATAATACAATATAATTATTATTTTTTTAATTAGTGAGTTTTTCGTAAAAAAATGAGAATATACGTTCGATAAACATTTACTCTCTAAAATAAACGAACGTATACACTAGGCCGAGTCAATTTTCATTTTTTTATGAATTTTCTTTTGGCTCAGCAATATTTTTTTGTGCAATGCATTAAAAATCAAATTGTAAAAAAAATTTTTTAAATCTGACCACGGGAACCGGTTGCGCGAAGCCTGTGAAAATAATAAAGTGCATATCTTGTTTATATGACAACCAAAATTGGTACCCCCTATTTTATATGAACATATACCACTGGTTTTTATAGTAACGTCGAAAAAATAATGAAAATCGGTCTGTAACTTTCATTTAAACGTTGATGAAAAAACTGACCAATGCGAAAAAAATCTATATTTTTTATATTGACCACTGGTGTTTTAAAAAATTGCTGACCTTGTTCAGGGTATTATTATTAGTATATTTTTCTTTTTCTTTTATTTATATAACAATTTTAAAGTGGTGCAAGTTCGTGCATTTTTGCCCCCTTTTTATGTCGTTTTTTAATTATTTAAAATATATGATTTAAATTTTTTTGTATACTCTCTAAAAAATGTATTAAAATGTTGATCTCGCGGAGCTGCTTGTAATAAGTGGTCGAATGACATTTTTAAACTATCTTGAAAAAAATTAATTTGAAGAAGCGAGAATAATTTTTTTTACGTGTATAAAAATAATTATTTGAAATTAACTAAAATCCAGCATTTCTAAGCTGTTACGATTTTTCAAATATAAATAACATCAATTTAAAATAATTTTTAGGGGTACCATAACAGTTACTTAGATACGTCACTTATAATTATGTTATAACCTTTATTTTGCTCCCAAGGATACTTCAAAATTCTTATTATCGTTCATTTATCAATGCGCAAGTATGAAAACTAGAAGTAATATAAAAAATACAATTTTTGAACAACTCTCAGAACTACAAGCAAATAATTTATCAACATGTTTGAATGTTCTTCAATATTGTAATTTCCAAAAACAAAAAGATGTAAAAATGACAAAATTTGTTATTTCAAAAGAGGTATATTTGAATATTTTGTACAGTGAATATAATTTAGGTTGCCACTGAAGTCATCTTAATATGGAAAAAGGCCAACATACCTGTAATAAACTCAAAGTCTTGTGTAAATAAGATATTGCGTTTATACGACCATGCCATAAATTACTACAAAATGCCATTGAATAAAAAAAAAACTCGATGATTCTACACAATTTCTTTTTGATATAGCAGCATGCAAATGTCAAGGAGAGTGCACATGCCAAAAAGAACATAAGGTACCAGTTTCTGAGCATATCTTTTTACAGGACCAGAGAACAAGTAGAAAGATGTATATAGGGTCGATTGATTATAAAAAATCAAAAATTTTATCAATTAGAGACTCCAGAAGGGACACACAAACTACTATATCGACCGTTTTCAACTCTCCAATTAATGACGCTTCAAATAATGGCATAATCGACGAAGACGACAATTTATTTCAAGATACGGCAAGCACTAATTACAATACTAATACTCTCGAAAATTTTTCCCGTGAAATGGAACGATGTGGCGTCTCAAACAGGAGTGCATCCCCTCTTGTAAACGCCTATTTGGATGATTTAGGATGCTTGGATCAGAATAATATGCTCGACCCTGCCAAGATTTTGCGACAAAGATTGAAATACAGGAACAATGCTATAAAACTAAATTCAAGCAAACGAATGGACGTTATGGCATTAGGATTTGATGGAAGAAATGATCAGACGAAAATAATGTGTGCAAATGGAATCAAACAAAAAGTAGAAAGCCATATTACAGTCATCGCATACCCCGGAAAACTGTATATAGACCATTTAAGCCCTTCAAGTGCAGGTAGTGAGGATATATCGATAGAGTTAATATCGGTTATAAACACAACAAACTCAAATCATAGTCTAGTAGCTTTAGTCTGTGATGCGTGTCCCACTAATACTGGTTGGAAGACGGGTATTATTCGAAGAGTTGAAAAGTCTTTAGGAAAACCTCTACATTGGAGTGTCTGTTTATTACATCTCAATGAAATTGTTTTCAAAAAGATTTTCCATACATTGGATAATGGCAGAACCTTAGGACCGGTAATTTTAAAGGGAGAACTAGGAGAAAAGTTGAATTTTAACGTCGAAGACATTCCTTGTATCAACTTTAAAAAAATGTCTGCTCCATCATCCTTGTTTAAATATTGGAATTTTGAAACTACGTCAGATCAATTATATCTGTTCACGGCATGTAAATGTGTTGCAAGTGGGAAAATTATAAATAACATGGATTCAAGATCTCCAGGACTTTTAAACAATGCCAGATGGCTTACACGTGCCAACAGATTACTCAGATTATACATGGCAACAACGAACCCCAGTCCCACAATGATAAATATTGTCAAGTATGTATTACACGTTTATGCCCCCATGATGATAAAAGTGAAAACTGAAGAGTCGATCATTTATGGAGCAAAACATTTTTTTTTCTTAATGAACTCCATATTTAAGGCAAACTTTTTAACAACAGCCCAGAAAAAAGCGTGTTTTGTGAATTTAGAGACAAATGCTTATTTTGCTCACCCCGAAAGCATAATTTTACTGGCAGTTTATGAAAAAAAAGAATGGGCATTAAATCTCTGCTATGATATTTCTGATACAGATGATGTAAGGGTATTTAAAGTGAATGACGTTAAACTACTATTCAGTGCAGCAACGTATGATAAAATGATTAAAATTGATAAAATAACAATACCTCCAATTATAAGTAAGAATAATTTTAAATTAAATTTTTTAACAATTATATTCACCGGATTTTAGTTAAATATGGCACAAACTCCAGCAACTGGCCTATGAAGATATTATGTCATTCACAGGACGTTGAAAGGGCGGTCAAGGCAACAGCCCGTGTTAGTAAGCTACAAGTCGGATATGAAAACAGGCATGGTGCAATATTGCAAACACAAAAATCCATATTAATAACTCCATGCTACAACAATAAAAATAATTATAAAACTATATAAAATAAAATTTATTTGTTTATGTGGTATCCATAATAACAGTAAAATATTTTCGAGAAATGAAGTTCACAATTTGGTTTAATAAAAGGTAAATTTTCAAACAGATCCGCCTCCTAAAAAATTAAATCCTTTGGCATATATGTTTATTAATATACTCCACAACTTTTACGCTCTGAGCCATTAAATTTAAAAAAATTGACTCGGCCTAATATTTATAGTTCTCAAATCCATACAAATCCATTCAATAAACAATAGGGTGCATCAAGAAAGCACTTTTTTTTAGTAAATGTTTAGTAACAAGTAAAAATCAATGTGGAATTTTACGCTGATTTTTTTGTACTAAGTAAAAAAATTTAATAATTAATATTTTTCAAGGAATTATCGCTCAGAGTTTGGACATTCTATAATAGTGTTTACATGGCAACAAAAATTAATTTTGTCCTTTTTAC
>JAUZND010017985.1:0-26572 GCA_034780555.1 Coelogynopora nodosa | reverse complement strand
TAAAAACACATGATTTAAGCATACTTTAATATCCGTAAGCTTTGTCTGAGATGCCAGGAAATGCATTCTAAAGTCTATGAAAGTTTTGGGTAGTTTTCCGAGTTTTTGAAAACTTGCTAATGACATGCCTGGAAATAGAATCACAGTAAGTGAATAATGATGATATTTTCCTATATTTGTTGTAACTGCACTGATGGAATATAGTATAGATTATAGGATGGAGCATGTGCTCCTATGTAGATTCTTAAATCAATGGGATGGACTATATTATATCTGAAACATAAGAAAAAAATGTAATATTTAAGTGGCATAATAATTCTAAATGAATAGGTGTAGTAAGTGACAAATAAGTAATAAAATAAATGTACTTGTTATACTTTTGGCAGTTGAAAGAATTACAACTACATAATATAATTTACTCATAAAAATATTTTTTTATAATATAATAATAATATCTGTATTAAATTTTCATTGAGTATTCATGTGTAAGTATTTCTAATAAAGTAATTCCATTTGATGGAATTATAAAATGATAGTTATTTTGATGGCAGACAAAAGTATAATTAACAACTATGTAAAATAAACTTAGAAGCATAATTTTTTATATATATATGTATTTTCAGTGAGTAATTCCATTTGTTGGAATTATAAAATTGCAGTTATTTTATGGCAGTCTGAAGTATAACAAATACATAAAATAATATTAAAAATATATATTTAATGACATCAGAATCAGCATCAGGTTTTATTTTAGGTAAGTACTTGGCATCAGTATTGGTTATTGTGGAATCAACATCAGATTATTCAGCAGTGAATTTTATATCAGGTACTTAGCATATAGGCATAAGTTTTTTTGGAATCCAAATCAGGTCTTATTAAATTATTTGGCATAGGCAGATCAGTTTTTATGGAATCAGCTTCGGTTTTTACTTATAACTGATTTGGTAGACTTTGATTGTAGCCTGTGAACTCATCAGTAATGATTCAGCTTTCCTGGCGAACATGTTTCCTTTACATTCCTTGCAATACCATCTTTTTCTGTCTGCTGACCATTGCAGTGTTGCCACAAGCTGCAATATATATCGCACTGCAATATCTGGACAAAAAGCAGCGATATGTGATATTATTAGCATTATCTGCAATATATTAATTTTTTTAATTAATATTTTTTTCTCGTTTCTTTAAATTGTTTATTTCCCTTCTCTCTAACGTACTGATATGCATTCTGGGATAGAGTGAAAATATATGCAAGCTGAGCTTCGCTGGGTATTACATATAGCAGAGGCCAATAATAGTTTTAATTGTGAAGACAGTGTTGCAAAATCGTTTGTGGCAATGTTGCTGACTCAGAAACTGCAAATAAATTTACTTGAGGCCGCACAAAATCTGCATACCTCTTGATGTTCGCACTGTTTCCCTTTATTAAAAACGAAATTGATGATACTTTAAGCATGCATCTCTACAGTACCTCGTTTGACGAATCAGATGGCAATATGCATGTTCTAACTAGGAGCATCAATCCAGAGAATGGTGCTGTTGAAATCAACCTGCTGGATGTTGTCACTTTGAAGGAGTTTACTGCAGAGACTTCAGTTAACTTGATCCTCCAGGCAAGAGACAATGCCACATCTTACTTGATTAGCAACAAGCTGACAGCTGTCAGTTTTCCGATGACAGATGAACTCATGGAGTCAGGTTTCAAGGCAAAGAGAGAGTATAAGCAGCACTGGAGAAGGATGGCACAAAAGGAGGAGCGATCTACTGCAGTACAGCGGGAGAAGGAAGAACATGAGCACCTTCAAGAGATAGTCCACCAAGATCACCAATGGAAGAGTCATCTAGAGGTTGTGAAGGAGAAGAAGAAGAAACATGAGTTGAAGATTAAGGAGGGTCAGCGCAACAGTTTGGATGCAGAAGTTAATTTTTAAAGGTCGATCGCCAACCTTTCTGCAGCTGCTAATAAGGAATCCGCTGTGTCCATTGAAAAGTCATTCCTCATTGAGGAAAAGACAAAAATAGAACAGCGGGCAATGGAAAAAGCTCTTCAGAAAGCTGCAGTCGAGTCATCTTGTCTAAAGCGCCAACTGGAGGGGGATCGTATCAGCGCCTTTTCCACTATTCTGAAAAAGAGAAAAACATTAGCCTCCAATGACTTTTTTAATATTTCAAATAAACAAATTAGTTAATCAAATTTATTATTTAGTAGTATACATGTTTTTTATACCTACCTATTATACGTGAATTTAGTATATACTTTATCTTTTTCAGAAAAATAAATTGCATGAAACACATAGTAATTATGTACCACCAGTTCTTATAGGGTTAAATATAAATGGTTTATATTTTTAGATACCTAATGGGTAAAAAGTGAATTTTTTTAACTGCAATATTTTTTACCTCCTGTGATATTATTGCCATAATCGGCTGTGGCAACACTGCCATTGATGGTTTGAAAATGCCATATCAACATTACAATGTACACAAATCTTGCTGAACATTATTCAGTAAAACATTCAGTGCTAACCAATTGATGCAAGTATCAACTTTGAATGCAATATATAAGACAATGTCACATTATAAAATAAAGTCATTGTCACACAGGTTAATTACTGGAAGAACATTATCCACAATAGATATATGAGCAGGTTGTCTGCCAGCCATTGAGAAATTTAATTATAAAATATATTATTAATGGTAAGTGACGCTTTAAACAAAATAAACAAATTTCAGAATTTACATGTCTAAACTTAAAGATTGCTGTTGAAACTGGCCTTATAATCTTAGATTGAGAGAAACAGTATCCACTGCAGTGGTACCTCATCTATTTCATATAGATAGTAACACTTTTTACCATGTGCATGGTAAAAAGTGATAAGATTACATAATCACTGAATTTTAGTTCTTAAATTCATTGATGATCTTCTGTTGCATCTTTTCAATGATAGTGCACATAGTGCAGCTAAGCATTTGTAGGTGCCTTCTTTTACACAGATTCCAAAAATTTCTAAATTTGAAACAATTTTAATCTATAATTAATCAAGAACATCCCAAAGAGATGAGATAACATATTATAAACAATATATCATTGAAAAAGATGCAACAGAAGATCATCAATGAATTTAAGAACTAAAATTCAGTGATTATGTAATCTTATCACAAACTCCTTCTTTTTGCTAAATTGCAGAAAATGGAAAACAGAATTATAACAACAATAAGTATAATTAGTAATCCATTTTTAATCCAAAATAATATGTAAATGTTCAATTGATTAGACTATAATTGGTCACCCTACATAATTGTCACACTACATAACATTCTAAATTGAATAAGTACCTACTCAAATTATGTGTCTACTACCATAAATGTGGACACCCATGCCTACACCATTATCAAATAATCAAATAATGATTATTTCGATATTAAAAGCCCTGATTGGGTAATTTTTTCATACCTGATCACATGTTTTTGTGTCAAATAAGGTGTAAGACAGTATATTTAGCAATATTTTAGTTTTGTAATACCTGATTGGGTATCTTTTTAATGTTTAATTAAAAGTTGTTGTGTCAAATAAGGCCTAAAACAATCTAATTAGTGATATTTATGTTTTATAGGCGTAATTACAATTATAAAAACATAGGATAATGTGAATCTTACCTTTTTATCAAAAAACAGATCAACCAAATTCCACAATTTATGCTTCAGGAATCCATTTTATAGTCCTCATTGTTTTTTGCCAATCTTTTTCCATGTCTGCAATCTGTGTAAAAGTAGGGACCTTGTTTATTTGTACTTTATTTATATACATGTCACAACCATTTTAAGTGCAGTACTTGAAAAGATCATGGTCCTCTGAATTACTAGAAACATTAATTCATATTTGTTTGATTTTTTGTATAAAATATGTAATGCCCGAGAAAAACATTCCTCATTAATGTCATGGTTTCTATTTATGACATATCACAATCCTGCCTAGGAAAATAAAATAGTCATATTAAAAATAATCCTAATAAAATATAATAGTCCCAGTAAAATAAAATATTCTTATGAAAATGAAATGGTCCTTACAAAATAAAATAGTTCTGGAAATCCTTTAAAAGTCCTAGGAAAATAAGATAATCCTGGAAAAGTCTTAGGAAAATAAAATAGTCCATAGAAAATTAAATATAATAGTCCTGGAAATCATGGAATTTTATCATAAACCTCCAAAACATTTTAAAAAATATAGTAATAATATATTTATTACATTCACTTATAGTTTTAAGAATACATTATAACCATTTTAGTTATAATTCATATATTAAATAATAATGTATTACTTACATTTTTTATTTTCAAGATAAATCATATATATCTAACTATTTGTTAAAAGCATTAAAATATAAGTATACTGTATATGTTTATATATTTATATTATATTTATACTGAGGTTTATAGGTATTTAAGTGGCCCTGGCATGCCAAGCTGACAATGGATAGCTAGGTAAATTAGTTTTGCTAAATAGGACTATTGTGTCTATGGTCACATGGAATTAAGCACCCCTGTCATGTATCTTAGATAATAGTAAATGAACAATTTATATTCAATTTTTTAACACCACTCAAAACAAATGAAAATAAATGAAAAAAAAGAAAAACCATAACTTATCAATGGAACTGTCAAATAAGAAACAACATTTCATAATAATATCAAGATGGTTTAAAGGAAGAAGAATTATTCAGGATTCAACTCCAGAAATGTCAAACTAAAAGAATGAGTTATTATCAAACCACAAATACTAATTATAAAAACAGCTTACAATCAAAACATAATTACCTTGTACTCTATGTAAAACAGGCCTGGAGTGATAAGATGGCAAGTCAAACATGTGGATTTAAAACACAATCTATCAAATCTAAAACAGTGTTCACAATAATAATTTTTGGAGAAAATATTTTTGAAACAAATATTACTAAACAATGGTGCAAGACTTTGTACTCTCAGCAGCATTTTACTGGTTTTATGTAAACACAATCATCACTATTGCCATAGTTCAGCACCTAATTAATAAAGTTATAAATAATAATGTATACTGTAGTGGAATTGTAAAAGTTTAGATTGGATTTACATTTATAAATGATATTGTCATCACATTTGAATCAAGTATTACATTATAATTATTTAATGTCCCTATATGACAAATAATAGCAAACATAGATTTTAAAATATTTAAAATAAAATGAGGTGAACAACATACATACCACACACATTTACTAACTCTACCAGATTGAGTGATATCAAATAAATTAACCCTATATACTTGGACATATTTTGTAAGGTTTGCTCCATGCCCTCCTGGAAAAACAAACTTCCTATCATCTAATTAAGGTGGAATTTGGTATACAGACACCTTCTAACGACTTGTCAAGATATTTTAGTTTAAAATAATTGATCGATTAGTATCATTTGTATGACCTGATTATATCATAAACTCCAATTAAGGGAAACTATGGAATAATAACAATACTAGTACATGCTTAATATTGACCCATATATGCTATAATTTTATTATTATTCTACTGATATAAATAATCTATAAGTAATATAAATGCTACTTAGGTATTATTTTAAATTGCTAGTTATTTTAATAATTAATTTTAATATTCAAGTTAAATAATATTTATGTATATTACAATAATCATATATTTTCTATTAATGTTGAAAGTTTTAGCTTATTACATATCATTTGCAAGTAAGAAAACCCAGGGGGGTATAAAATAGTTAATTAATAGCACCATTTTCTCTAGCATGTTAAAATATTTGAAATATTGTTTATTATATTCTTAAGTTAGAAAAAAGTATTTTAGCCTCTGAGTAAAAAAATCAGGATCACACATTACATCATTCAGTCAATATATCCCCTCCATGGACAAAGGGTTAAGCAAAGTGCACAAAATAACAGGATGGTGGTGAACTGCTGTAAAGTCTGTATATAATGTTGTTCATCCATTAAACAATATTGGCAATATTTTATGATATAAGAAATAATTGGTTTAAATAAACTTATATTTCTCTGAAATATTGAAATAATTTTTTTTTCATAAATGGAATTAGTATTAAAATAAGTTTGACATTTTGATAAATAAAGACAAGTAATGTTCACTTGTGTGGAATGCAAAAGAAAAACCACAATAAATTTGAACTTTTTATTAGATTTATTACAATTAATCGGAGCTTTCACCTTTCATCAGGAGGCATAATCATTATTTGACAATACTTTAAACACAGCAAAAATAAATGTAGGAGCAGCATTAGGTGAGATGTTAGCATTATCAATTAAATTACAGAGATATAAGAGCATCCTGTTGTTTAGAATAGTCAAATAAAGATTCTAAGGATAAACAATTTTGAAGTTTATAGTAGCTGTTGAATCTGTTATTAGAATTGTTATATGTTAATAAAAAAGAGCATAAAAAATATGGTTTCCTTGGATAAATCAACCTTACTCTTTTTTCTAGATGAACAATCTAACTTAACCTTATTATATACACTGGTTACAAAAGCAATTAGTCATTCACCAGTTTCGTTTCTAAAGCCAGTTCTGATGGGTAAATATCTATTAAAATTTTCTAACTGAGGATTAATATTTGTTTAGTATATTAATAAAATTTAATTCTTTTAAAGAAAGATAAAGGTCTGCTATTTGTTTACTTGCATTTCTTATCCATAAGGATATCTCTAATCTGTTTATAAATAAAAGTACCAAACTGAATATAGGAATTACAATGATTGAACTCAATGGTAAGACATAAATCAAAGTGAGAAAAATATAAATAGTGTACATTTTTTTATTGGAAGTCTAGAAAGATTTTTTACTAAATTTATTGACTGCAGTGTATAACTGTTGTCTATGCTTAAATTTAAGTTTAATTAAATCAGTGTTCATATTTTTAAGAGGTAGGTTTATAAAATGTAAGTTTATAGTTTTTAATATATGTAATTTTTATGTATATAATTTGTATGTATATAAAGTGATAAAATCAAAAGTTGTAATATTTACAGCAGCAAGGCCTTTAATTTTATTACCAAACTCTAAAGAATTGTCAATACTTCAATAGTAGTTGAAGCAACTGTATAAAAAAAGCATTTTTGCGAATAGTTTGTTAATAGTTTTTATACATTGAAGTGCTAAACAAACATAATAAGCAAGATTAGTAGTTGTTGAATTAGATGCACCATTAATAAATTAATTTTTTTAGGATTTTTATGTAACTTAGCAGTCCAATAAAGGTAGCCTATAGAATGTTGATATCATCCTTTGTATAAAGATCAAATGGGTCTTTGCATAAAAAATTCATATTTAAATATATCATTTAAAGTCTTATAACGAGATATTTGATATACATATTTATCTATTTTTTGATTGGACATACCATGTTCTATTTTGATAATATTAATATAAAACAGTTTACTAATAAAATAAAAATGATTAGAAGCTTCGTCCTGATACAATGACAAGTCTCTCTTGGAGTGATTTAAGTTCAGATTTAATTATTGTAGAATTTTGTTTATTTAATGATTTATATTTCATAAATTAAATTTTATTAGAAATACTTAAATTAACATCTTTAAGCCAGTCATTGAAAAAATTAGCATTTATTTATTTATTATTTTTAGACCACCACTTCAAATTAATAGGTGTACTTTCACAATATTTAGCACACTTTTTAATAATATTTTGAAGATCCCACTGTTAATTTCTAAATTACATGTGATAACATGACCTTGATGACTTTTTTAACAAAAGGTGTCCATTCTATATTGGTTTAACAATCACAAGATGTTTCATTGTGGGTTTATTTTTCTATGATTTTCATGGTGAATTAACTGCTATAGTCCTGAGGGTTTGATAAAATAATCCTTTATATTACTGCTTTTCTTTCTTAGCTAATAGCTTTTTTTTGGCTCTGAACAATTGTTCTAGTTTTATTTGTGCTCATTTCTTTAAAAAAAACTTGGTCCCATTTTTCAAACTGAAGACTGTGATTCTGTTGAGGTGATATAAGCTCACAAGCCAAAATGAATTTATTTTGCAGTGTGTATACAAAAGTATCACTCCTTACAGCTTATTAAGTTTACTAGAAAAATCTATAAGTAAAAATTATTGACATAAAATTTACGTTTTTCAGGCAGAAAATAAAAATTCGTGTCCAATGATCTTGCTATTATGTGATCATATTAGACCAATTTTTGTCTATCTGTTAGATGAAGCATCCATAATCTTGCTTTGCCTAAAGTAACAGTTAAGTCAAAATTAGCTTAAGAGTTAGTCAAAAAAATAGTCCAATTTGATTACCTAACAGAAAGATCTTTGGACAGGAGTTATTATTTTTACACTATAAACTTAGGTTCTGAACTAATAGCTGCTAATGGTATCTTGAGATAAATTATACACCAAATAAAAACTAACAACGTTATGATTGCTATTGTTTGCAACTCATAATGTGTTATCATTTTAATATGTTAAACTTGAAATAATTATTTTTTTCTAGGATGTTATTATTATTTATTTTGTTTGGTTAAGCTTAACAATTAATCAAACTACAATTTTTATTATTAATCTGAATTAAGTTAAGTTTCAATACGAACTAGAAATCTGTAATATTAGCTAAATAGTAATTCTTATTTGATAGACATTTAACAGGTATCACATTAATATAATTATTGTGTATTAAAATTATAAAAAGAATGTTATCTATTATAGTAAAAAAAAATCTTTTTTTAACTCTCAAACATATAATTCAATATGAAAATATAATAAAATTTATAATAAATACATATAAAAGCAAACAAAATTAGGCATAGCATGTATTGTACATGGGTCAATCAAATTTAAATAAAATTTTATTAAGCATTCTAACTAAATGTACATAACCATTTTCTTGTAATTGCTCCTATTAACATTCTTTATCTACATATTTAACTAGTCTACTATTATTATTTAAGTTTTTACTAGTTTATTCACTTACATGCAGAAACATTATAAATAATACATTATCCCTCAAGATATTCAATTTATCATTATTAGTTTAACAGATGTTTTTGTATGGGGAGCTCTTTAAACTCATATATAATATTATCAGATTATAAATTTTTTTGACTTGCATAATTTGTTTATTTATATGAAAATTATGTCATAAAAATTTTTATGAATACTTTTAACTTAGAATATTCAAATAATCAGTTTTTTATTATATTATAGAAAAAGATTGATGCCACCATATAACTTTTGAAATAAATGATTGATATGTTTAATTATTAAAATAATGGTATTATATTTACATTTTATATATTTAAATTTATGTCTGTACCCAACGAGTTAATTAATTTTTTACATGTATACTTTTAAAAAATTTCAACATATCGAAGATATTCCAATGACTAATTGGAATGCATGATGTATTTCCTTAGAAATGCATATGTTTCTGTTGACTTATTACAGACCTTTGGTTCAATCTCTTCGAAAAAAAACTTCTTTATAATAATATACTTAATTATCATATTCCTCAATTACTATTCCTTAAACTTTGTTACTTATTAAGGTATTAATGTTCTAGTTTTTAATTATATGTTTGCACTATTAAAATCTATAATAAAATTGATTATTTAATTTTTTATAGTATTCATTTTTATGTAGTAATATTTATAATAATGTTTCTAACCTTTTTCTAATACTTATTAAAATCAAATATGTGTAAAACTTGCTGTATATGTTCCAATTCTTTTGTTAATTGTTGCAATATTAAACAACTGTTTATTAAATGATACATATTTTTCTTTCTATTTCACAAGTAATCTTTTCTGATATCTATAAAACGTAAATTAACTGTATTATTAATAAGATCCATATTTATTATTACTACTTCTATAGTATTACCTTTTCTCAAAAATTCTTTATATTTATTTAATGCGCTCCAATATTACTAGGTTAAGTAGAAGTAATATTTGTAATAATATTTGCTTTTAGTCATTATATGCCATTTTGTTACTTCCAATAATAATGCTTATTATTAGTTTTTTCTAATTACAACAATCATTTTTTAAAATAATCTGACTAGTGGTTCCTTTATTCCTAGGTCGGTTATTTTAATGTCAGTTTTCCATTTTCTGCCCAGTTTAACATGTTCCATAAGAATAACGTTAGCTTTTCTCTAAGCCTGTTACATTCTGTATAAGCAATGCTTGGATTTATTGTATTGTCTTTGTTCAAGTCTTTTCTTGTGACTGTTTTTGTTCAAATACTTTCTAAAACCTGTATTTTGTAAAAAAAACAATCTTTAATTCAAATGATCCTTTATGATGTTTTATGGATATTTTACTTACTTATTTTTAAATTAGTTTGTTATCAGTATTCTGCTATTAATATAAATAATAATAATTTGAATTATATTTTTTGCTCGAGTTATATATCTTTAAATTAGACCAGATGATATTTAAGAAAAGTAACCTTAACCCTTCATGATAATTATGAAATTTAATGTGCTGTTGACTTTGACAGATGGGTGACCCTAAATATACTACTACTACTCGTTGACAAATTGAGTTGAAATTGCTACCTACGGTTAATGTAATGAAATATGCAATAATGGCTATTTTTCTATGCAAATTACACTATTTATGGTTATTTGTTCCCTTTTCAACTAATTTTATGTTGTCATTGTTTATACCTAGTAATAGACAAATAAAGGTATTTTTAAAAGTTTATGTTTCTCTCTCAATTTCTAATTCTTACTTTCAGAAAAGATGAATACTGATCTCGACTTTCACATTCGGAGGCAGTACACGTGGACCAGTCTACCACAAAATATTAAACAGCAACTGGGTCTTGATCAACGCGAATATGACAAGTCAATTTTAAAATACAGTATCAAGAATCAACTGCGCTACAAGGATAACCTTGTGCATAAGGTATGGTTAATTATTTCGGCATTTTTGGTTTAGATAAAAAGTGATATTTGCCATGTCATTCAGATTTTCGAATTAAATATATGTTGGTTAAATTGAAATATTATGTGGATTGTATTTAAATATCTTGTTTATAATGTTCTTATTTATAAATGGAAGGTTTATTGAAAGTTATTACCTTTTTATAATTATAGTAAATTTTAATATAATATTAATATAATATATAGTTAAACAATGAGCTGCTTAACAATGTTATTGATATAATGTCTATATTTAATAATTAGATAGAATGTATTTTATTATTATATATTTTTTAACAATTTAATTTTTTTCACTATTTAAAATAACGTATAAAAAACGTTAATTAATAACTTATTTAAACATAATGAATAGATTAATCATACACTATACAATATATATAATAATATAGTACTGTTGTTGAAACCAGTGGAAGTATTGTATCTTCTTGAACTGTGTAGATGTATTTTATTGTGATTAAATATTGTATAACATAATTTAAAAATGTACATTTTCCCATATTAGTCGTCATTCGATGAAAAGACTGCGTAATTTTCTTTAATTTATATTAAAAATAAGGTATTTACAAATGATACTACTCTTTTTTGTAATAATAGTGTACTGTCAGTTATTATAATTGTTTATTATTTAAGAAATCTCTCAATTGAACCATTTTATTTAGCCGTTCTCAACAGCTTGTTCTTTCATATAAACAGGAATATTTTATTTCTTTGCTAGCACCGTTTGTTAGGCGAAAGGCGATTCCTTTATTATGCGACACTTAATGTCTTTTGTGACCCATAATTGCAAGATATCGATTGCCTTTGTAAAAGATTGTTGACAAAACTGTCTAGGATAGAGAAAGCATGTTAAATATTCCGGAATAGTTAGACGACCTGAATAAAAAAAATATATACATAATATATATAAATATAGTGAGGAAATTAGTCGTCTGTATAAATGTAAGAAGTAGTGTAGGGCCTAGTGACTGTCAAGTCTTAAAGCTATAACATTTATAATTGGTTAGTTATGCATATTAGTAGCTTAAAGTTTAATAAGTTTCGAATTTTCACAAAAATGTCATACTTTCGTCTTTTTTGTAATTATTTTTATCAATCGACTTTTAATTTAACACAACGTTTGATTTTATGATATTTTATTCTTGTACATTATTTTACTTTAATTTATTGACAAACAAAACATTTTGAATATAATTAATAATACTTTATCATTATTATTTTTTTAATAATATATAGTATAGCATTCATATAATTTTAAACATTGATCTTCCTAGATCTTTCAACAACCCTCTTTTATTATAAATAGAGCTAACACATAATTTAAAGTAGGCATTTTGCAATATTTAATTGATAAAGAAATAATAAAACCATTTGAAGGAGATTTTTTTTTATCAATAAGCACTAGAGCTTTCGTTCCTAATTAAGGTTTATAATCACGAGTACATTGAACATTTCCAGGAACTATCTACTAGTCTAAGTGTATACAAAATCAAAGATTATATAAATACTATTTATAAATAGAATGTGCAGAAGATAACCGGCATACAAAGATAGAGAAAATGATAAATTAAGATCGGTTTTGTAATTGATTCAATAATTTGTTGAGTTGAGATTATGAGTAATGCTCTTATTTTTAACAATAAAAGCTACAAATTCAATAATTTTACAAAAATTAAAATCATTGCAATAATGTATGATTGAAGCATTTAAAAAATCAGTGGTACTATGTAAAGAGCAAATATAGGGCAATTATTACAATTTACTTTGTAGATTTATATATAGAGTTTAGTTCAAAAGCTCAGGTTTGTTAACAAAAAAATTTTCGTTGAAATAGTTATTTTTATTCCTTTATTTGTAACTACTGAAGCAAATTTTTTGCTTCAATTTCTAACACTAGGCTTATACCTATTATCTATATCTTTTACATCAAGTCACGTTTTGTCCTGTTAATATTATTCAATTTCTATGCTACTTTATTGTTTGGTTAATCTGTTCTTTAACCATTATATATTCTGGAGAGATGTAATCTGGATTGTTAAGATAAGTTACTATAGCATATTAGCTAGCCACAATAATACACAATATTTGTTTTATTTATTTAAAATATTCAAGCTTTCAGTCTTATAGACAGGCCACATTCAGGAAAGATAATAAAAGCAGGAAACATTTATTAAAGTTCTGACTATATGAAAGTCAACATAGGGTTACATAATAAAAATTATAAAAATAAGTTACAGAAGAAAATTAATAATTACATAACTTAAAATAATAATGTAAATCGGATTATTGTTTGAATATCGAGTAAAACATCTAAAGCTTAGAGTAAGAAATAGATAGAGATTTCACTCTTATTGATTTCACATACATTTCGTCAATAGAAAATCGTTTTATTTTAATAAATTTAATGTAAATGGTTAACAAAATAGTATTTTAAAATATTTTTTATTAAATTTGATTTTAAGAGTTAATATTTACATATTTATACAATTAAGTTGTCTATTAAATATAATGTATTGCCTGTATATCTAAAACTGTTTTACTATATGTCAAGGTTATTTCAGCTTCAAAGCAACAAATGCTGAATCAAATTGTATTAATTAAATAAATAACATATAATGTATTTTAGTATTAAAACAGTCGAATGTATGACTGAAATGTAATTAGTCTTACAAATTCTTTAGAAAATCGTTAACAATGGTTTACAAATATTACTATACAGTTTTACCAATTTCTATTCATATTTCTTGGAATGCACGTACAAATAAAAGGGATTGGAATAGTTTAGATTAAATTACTTTTTTCCTATTTTTCGATATGTTGTCTCATTCTATTTTATTTTTTATAGCATTTACAATTCGATATTAGTGTAAATATGTTTGCTAATATAGGCTACTGGTTAAGGGGATTAAAATCTATGGATTTTCCAATCAAAGTAAATAATATCGTAAAATAAATTTAGTCTCTTTTAGCAGGATTTTGTATAAACATAAACAATACATACATATGATAATAATAAAAAGCTAATGTAAGTCATTTTCTCATGATAATGGTACAATAATTTTATGAAAAGGAGGGGTGTATAAATAATTGGTTCATTTTTAATGTCAAATAATGTGATTTGATGTTAATTTTTGCACATACATTGATAATACGTTTTTTAAAGTTATTTTTTAGAAGTATATATTTTGTTAGTACTGTCTTGGTAATTAAAATATCATATTTTGTACCACAAACATCGATTCTTCAAGTTGTAGGTTCTGTTTAAATTTAAAATTTGCCCCCCCCCCTTACTGTTAGATGTATACATAAAATTGACTCGTGTTTATAAAATTCGATAAAAAAGTTTTAACCATATTTCAGAGTGCCAACCCCGTTTTAATATCTTTCCTTAATAAAATCCTGTCAACTTGGCTCCAGGTGTTCCGCGGGGAGAAGCGCTACTACGACGAGCTGCTGAAGTTCAGCCGACAGCGGCTGATGCTCTACCCCTACCACCTGCAGGATGTGATGATCAAGGGGCTGCGAACCACCCCCTTCGCCTTCTACCTGGACATCCTGCAGGACATCATGGCCGCCGAGAAGTCATACGACTGTCTGCCCAACTTCACCGCCGCTGACTGTCTCCGCCTGCTGGGCGTTGGAAGGAACCAGGTTGGTTGGTTGGGAGGGGGGGCTTGATATGTTTGACGCAATTGTTAGCTTGAATAACATACAGCCTTACGGTTTCTAAACCCTACTCTTCGTTATAGCCTATTCAATGAATATTATTCATTATATATATATATATATTATATTAATTAAAATGATTAGATTTAGGTGCTATTTTCAAAATAATAGTTCATAAATTGCGAATTGCGATCATACTAAGCAACTGTTCTCTTAAACATGTGTTTATAAAATATTTGAATCCTTATTTTTACGCTATTTAATCTAGATTAATATATATATTTTTATCAGTTAGCGTTTCGGTCACTTTTTTTTAGTCGTTTCAGTCGAATATCTTTTTTTACGGTCACTATGGATATATACCGCCGATTTGAAATATACTTTTCGGTCACTAAATAAGTCTTTTCGGTCACATACGTTTTTTCGGTCACCTTTCGTAAAGTACAATCCGAGTCGCCATTTTATCATTTCAGAAGGCGCATTTTATCTTGTGATCATGGTTCGTATTACTATTAGTTGTTTATTAAATACTATTTGTTTAAATTGTTTTACATTATTTGTAAAAATGTTAAAAAATACATTAAACTTAATTAAATAAAGTAAGTTTCTATATTATTTTGTTATACATTGAAATATTAAAATATTAATATATTGTATAACAACTTTATAAAAATAAATGAGTATTTTCCTATTGAAGTTATATAGAACTGATTATCAATTTTATTAATATTGAAATCATCTCAATTTTAAATATACTAATTCATTTTAGTTTTACACATGACTTGCCACTTGTATTACAGAAAAGAAAGGATTAAAAAACTGTAATTATCCTCTTAATCAAGTAATTTTTTAATTTATACTATAGAAGCATCAATATAGTCAAATTGACTCCAAATCTACTAATGTCATCGTTCTAAAATTTTCAGTACCTTACTATTCTTAATGCGTTTTCGATAACATACATAATATATACTCGAGAACATGATTACTAAATTCATAAAAATAACCCATTTTGAACATTAAACAATATTCTTCACAAAAAATTATCATTTAAGCTGATACATGCACTGATATAATTTCTACTAAACGCTTTTGTCTCTTAGTGATAAGTATTATTATGTCGTCTATTATCAAATATAGACTATAAACAGATTTTCCCACTTATCAAAATCATTATAAGTAGCATGATATATTTGTCGCTAGACAAACAGAAAACCAAGCATTTGCATAGACAACAAATCATACATTTAGAATCGTCTTTGAGCATCATATAATGTACTACGCTAATGGATAAAGTTTATCCCCCATTCGACGAAATAAGATTTTTAAATGTATGGTGCTGCTAGGGTTACAATAAAATATACGTCGGCTCCATATCTATTGTTGTATTACTGACTAAATGAGTGAATAGTATGTAAAATCTACGTTAATAATTCAGTAGTAAATGTGACCGTAACGTATGAAGTAACCGCAACGATTACAACTTTTGAAAGTCTATTTGGACACTTTGGATAACGTTTTGCTATCAAATATATAATAATGTGTTATTCAGATACCCTAATAATACACTTGATATATTAAAAAAGGCAGTTAAAGTTTTTAGGTATACCTTGTTAATCACAGAATAGGCTGTGCGTTTCGCAAAATAGCCGGTTTACTGTCTATTGGTGGTAATTTTATTTTTTTGGTAAATAATTGTATGTATGAAATATTTTTTTAAATATATCAAAATATAAAATAAGTTTAAAATGCACTTTTTTTAATGCAGATCACATTATATTTGTACTGCCTTCAATATTGTAAAGTATTTTAATAATTACACTTACAATAGACCTTACTATTTTATGCGATATAAGCGCTTTTGAACAATTTTATACTTTACTCTTTTCAGTTTTTCGTAATTAAACATTTAATGTAGTAGGTGACCGAAAGGTAGAGATGATATACATATATACTAAAGAGATATAATTTTAGAAACTATATACTGTTTTGAAATATACACTGACAAATTATTTATAAGAAACGTTTACGAGTAAGCTTGTGTTAACCATCATCATATTAATGTCATGGTAACATTTAAAATAATTCAGATAAGTTGTAAAAATAAATTTCAGTTGATACTCATTTATTATTAACTACACCTATGTTTGTTATTATATTATTTTACAGTATTAATTCGTGTTTCACACCCGTTAATTATTCTTAGCTGTTAACAACGGTATGTTTAGATAATTATTTGATCTAAAATTGTCCTGATTAATAATAATTATTTTTTAAATGTAAACTATAACATTTATTGTGATCATTTTTAATTTTTTGAACTATTCTATATTTATATCGAGGAAAGAGAAATTCAATAAAATGGTGAAATAATTAATATCTACCTTAGATATAAAAATAATAGCAGTTAAAATAAAAAGCCTATTAAAATCAATATAATATTAGGTCGGAGCGAGGATTTTCCAATATGCAGTAAATTTATGGAAATATTAGTATGAAGCCGTGGAAAATATTTTTACTTATTTTTAGATAACTTACTATAAATTAATATTTAATTTATGAACTTATTAAATATAAAAATACTAACAGTGTGTGTGAACCATTTTTTCTTTTGGAGTTTTCTGTTTTCCACTATAGATATATCAAAAGTCGTCGGTGGTTTTTATTGAATACTTTATTGTAAAAACCAGCCGTGTTTTATCCTCGCATATCATCTCTACCTCTATGATATCGACGAAGTATTCAGTACTCCTGTCTCTCCCTCGTTCACACAACACCCACATACAACAATCAGTACATTGAGCTGATGAACCAGACGCGGAGCACCAAGAAACTGTTCGGCCTGGGCCTGCCGGGCCGCCGCCGGGTGGGCAACTTGCGCGAGCTTCTCCCCCCCCGGCCCGTGGACACGGTTAGCATGGAGCCCTGGTGGTGTGTGGAGGTAGGCTGGGTCACCGAGGAGGACGTCAAGGGGGCCAGTCCCGGGGAGAAGCGGATGATCGACTTCCTCATCGATGCTCGGGGGCCGCACAGGTCGGGCCCGCTGGACTTCGGCGTGCTCAAGACGCTCTATCAAAAGGTGGGCTGTTGGTGGAGAAGGAAAGCCAAGGGTTGCCCCCTCCCCCCCCTCCCAGCCACCCTGATACAGTAAAGCTGTTTTCCGTGTTCTAAAATTCATTTTTGTAGATTTCCTGAAGTCTGCCCTGAATATTAATAAGAGCTACTATGTTTAAAGCTGTCCTGGGAAAATTATGGTTTTGAAAAAAGTTATCCTCAAAAAAGCTAATAAGAAAAAAAGTATTTTAAAAGCTAATCTGAAAAGCTTTTTACTAATTGTTAAAGCTGTCATGTATGCTCTGGGAAAAGTGGGAAGTTAAAATAATATCTTACTTTATATTCGTCCATGAATGGAAATAAATTGAACTGTTTACAAAAGAAGTTGCTCGAAAATTACACTTACAGGTAACTATAAAAATAATTAATAAATTAAAGAATATGATTTTATGAATTACAATGTTGTCATTGACTTGGTATTGACACATCTCTGATTGCTATCATCCTAAAAATGTATTTCCATTTTAGAATAGTTTGGATACATCCCCCCTCAACTGCTGCCTTCTCTATGGTTATAATATATTATGATTGTAATTACATATTTTTTGACATGGTTTGGTGTTTTTTCCAATGTCGTAAACATTTACTGGTAAAAATACGCTTTGCATAGTAAAATTATTGATTAGTGGAAAGTATTAATTACGACCGTTATCATCCTATCGGGTTTATTGATTTTTCAGAATACTTCCACTACCAACAGCTAAGTAGTGAATTGATTTCTCTTGCATGTTATGATTTTATCTCTGAACTGTGAACAAAACATGCGACATTTTTATATAATACAATGGTTTGTATAGTAACGTATTATCTTAATACTGTGTGGTTCTCCACCTTATTCATTGTGAGATAATTATATATATAATTTAACAGTGTACACTTCTACAAACTAGTTTATTTTACATAGAATAATTTCATTATTATGTAAATTTATAAGCAGATTTAAACACAGCAAGCAATATTTAGTTTTACACAAGATTCCCAAAGACTTAAAAACGAAAACGCACGTTTACGAAATGTAAAAAAGTTAGAATATTTAATAAAATAAAATTTATAATTAATTATACTACTTCCAGGTCATGCTGTTATTATTGCCATCCATTTACTGTTACTGATTTAATATTATTGATTTCATTTTTGATTTAATCACTAATTTATTATTATTATAAAAATCCTATTCTTACGAAAATTCGTTGAAATACACCACGAAAGGATGTGGAAATCCTTTTTACATAATATACTGTTTCCTGTGAGATAACTCCATTGAGTGCACAGTTCAGTGATATATAAAAAATATTATACAAAACGTCCCTTGCTTCTCAAATGATTTTCTGTGAATAGTATTGGTCCTATTGAATAATTAATTAATTGTTAATAACTCGTTGCATGATTCACATATTTTCTGCGTGCACTATCAAATTAGTATAATTTTCTACATTTAATTTGGATAGTTAATGAGTAGATGTTTCTATTATACTGTTCCACGCACGATTCCATTACATTTAAATTGCCTGTTAGTTATTTTAACAATTATTTCAATTTCAGTTTTCCAGATTATCGCTTATTCTATCGGTATATCGCTGCCACACTATTGTATGTTATTTTGTTTTCAATGGGTTTTGCTATTATTATAATGTATTCCAATATATTTTTATTATATTAACTATATTTTCTCATTGATATCAAAGGAAATATATATTTTTTATATGATGAGATCTATCAAATTCTATTGCTTGATTAGTATTAAAAAAATAATGTTAATGATCAGATATTTTTAAACATAATTTAAATTCAATGGTAAATATATATTTGAAAAATAAAGATGATCTTTTGAGTACATACTTATTTTTTGGAAGTGTTTTCAATAGTAATGAGTTATTATATTATCAGTACGATTATCTAATACATTTTAGTTTCATACAGTTCATTGAATTTTAGTAAATATATATTCACACAATCATTTTCGTGCACGTATAGCTATTTGCATAATTTTAGTTATAAGTTATATTTATTTATATATTAAATAGTTATAGAATTTTATTATTAGTTATATAGTTATAGTTATAAAATCGACAATATATTGTCTAAAATACTCTAATTGGATCACAATTATGAATGATTTTTTTTTTATTAATTGCTCGTGTACGATGTTAGATAATAATCAAGATTTGACACACTAAAATAAAATAAAGGTGCTCCCGTAAAAAGAAATAATCAGAAAGATAAATTATTATGAAACACATAATTACATATATTTTTGTATTTTGTAACAAAATAAATTACTTAAACACGTAATATATGTTACATAAAGTTATGACTATAAGTAACAAGTTCCCCTTAATTGATATTTTAAATTAAATTATCTTTTAGCCCGGATCCTTTATAAAATCACATTGAAAAAACAGGGATATTCTTAAAAATAGACACTTCTATCAAAATATTATTCCGGGTGAAAATTTTTATTTCAAATCCAACCCTCCCTCGTCACCGTCATGTCTGCAGGGCCTGGTTTACCTGGAAGTCCCCATCGCCAACACCGATTACATCGTGGTCCCCACTCTGGAGGGCTTCGTCATGAACCGGGTCACCGGGGACTACCTCGAGACCCTGCTCTATAAGATATTCGTCTCCATCGACGAGCACACCAGTGTCGAGGAGTTGGCGACTGTTCTCCAGATTGACCTACAGCAGGTGAAGAACGCCATCTCCATGTTCTGCCGGTTGGGTTTCGCCTACAAGAAACTGCCACCAGCGGGGCTGCCGGTCGCCGGGGATTTCGTGCCTGAAGAAGACCACCCGTCGTGGCGAAATGCGGGCAGCGCTGCCAGCAAGGCGAGACAAGGTACGCGGATGGTTTGTAGGAGGGGAGTAGATTTGGAAATCTGGAAATGCGGCTTGAAATTTCAGATTAATGTTCTTCAGCTTTTGAAAAAATGAAGTAATATAAAATATCTTGGAAGATAGTTAAAAAAAACTTAAAATTATAAAGGAATTTTTATTTTGGTAAAAAAATTAAATAACAATTGGTAATTTTAGAGTATTTCATTAAAAATGTTAATTAAATATTTAAATAATTTATTTGTCATTGAAAATTGTATTTCTCAATTAAATAAGTTGATATCATTGTTATCATTGATATAAACTTATCAATGATAAGTTGATATTAAAAAAAAAATTAATTCCTTAATCTTAAAATATTTTTAAAAAATGTGTTTTTATTTTTTCTGTTAGCATAGTTAGATAGGAATTACTATAAAACATTATAGCATAAAATAGTAGGATACTCCTTTTATGCACCTAAAATACACACCCCGCCCCCCATGTTAGTAGAAATGATTATTTTCACATGTCTTTGGCAATTAGGTAGGCATCCGTATGTAGCATCGACAATTTTAGAAGTTCATTTTGTGGTGTGTTTTTTCAAGGCGATTCTAAATATATAATTTGTTTTCTAATCAGACGATCGATTCATTGTATATTTAGTGACAAAGATGAGATAATTATAATGTATTACTTACGAGGCGAAATAAAGCAAAAATATTAGCTTTTTAAATTTGTTTGATCATTAATAGCCTAAATGCGAAACTACCTTTTGATACAGACAAACTTTAAAAAGGAGCATATTTGAATCACGTATTACGTCAGTATGCTCTCCTGTTACGTATATTCAACAAAAATATATTAAATCAAAAGTCCACTAAGAATTAGGCAGGTGAGGTACTAGATTGATTTCTTAACGATAGCCTTATATGATATTGATTAGTGTTCGATCAAACACCTATTAGTCAATATCTTCTATCTCGCGTTAAGAAAGCTCTTACAATCAGTGATAATATATTGTTTACGAACTCTCAAAGGTGCTGGTGTTGGGGGAGGAGGTACCACGGAGGGTGGCCTCTCCCTTATCGATTGGAGCCGGATCGACGAGGACGATCTGGACGCGTCTGACCTGACATTGGAGGTGGATGTGGAGGGTGGAGGTGACTGCCCCCTGTCCAGCCAGCTGTCCGAGAGTGCCAGCTGCATGTCCGGTCTGTCTCTGGCCGCCGTGTCCACTGGGCGGAAGTTGGCCCTCCTCTTTGACTCCACACTGACCGCCTATCTGATGATGGGCAATCTGTCGCCAGGGTTGAAGAATCATGCGGTTACCATGTTCGAGGTGGGTGGGCTCGTGATTCGGGTTTAGTTTAGGGGTGAATTCAATTGAACGATGGGTGTTGGAATATGATGACAAGACAATGATTTGTTGTGATGAGTTTTCGTTGTTTATCATTTTATTGATGACATAAACTGTGAGTTTTGTGTCGCCGATGGGTGATATTAAATTTCAAAATAAATTGTAATGTTTAATATTAAAGTGACCACACTAAACCCTACCAGCAGTTATTTTCAGGGGGGATTCCAATTTAAACCTCCCTCCTCTCTTTTCCTACCCTACTCCCTTTTCCCGTCCCCTATCCATTTATTTTAATATTTTTTTCACCCTCCCCGTTATTTTTTCACTTTTTCCTACCCCCCTCGTGTGCAGGTTTCGGGCGGAGAAACACATTAAATATATGTTTCCATTGTTTGCAATATTAGATAAAAAAGAAAAATATTTTATACCTATCTCTACACTAGAAACTAAATTTTGATGATATTTCATTTCAGAAATATATTTTGTAAATATTATTGCAAATAAATATTTTCTGTGTGAAAAGTTTTGAAACGCATTTATTTGATGAAAATAACTTTGTCACATTCTGTCGATCATGTTAGTTTATAAGATGTGTTCACGATGAAAAGTAATTTAAAAAAAGGAAATATGCTGCAGCATTATTATATTATTAAATAAAAAGAAAAGAAGGAATGGTTGGATTTCTACAATTCCATGGCCATGGGATCTTTGTTTGTATGAAGCTTACGTTTATCTGATCACTAATTTGCATATCTCTGACAGACATGGTTTTTCTAATTTTATGAGAAGGAACTAGTACAAATTGTCGCTCCTTATATTCTGCAGAAAGATACGAATTTCAGAAAGGCGGACCCCCCTCAGTGAGCGTTTGGCCATATCGTTGTCATACCTGAAATGTTAGTCCATATTTGCACGGTTTTGCGTTTTCTAAATTGCGTTTTGCCTGTAAAATATGCTGATTTACGTCATGTTATAAATAAATTGCTATATAACTAGACAATGCCAATATAGTACAGAGCTAGAGTTATCTTAATTGATTTTTTATTTTGTTTAAAAGAAATAAGCCAAATTGACTAGCAATTGAAATGTATTACTTGTAGCAGAGAAATATTTCCGAAAGGTAAGATTCTGCTCTACTTTTTGGAAGAAACACCGTGCAAAATGTTTGGAGTTTTTCTTTAGTTGTGGAAAGTCAAGAAATATTTCCATATTTCAAACAAGTGGAGAGTCGAGTTGCAAACAAATAATGTCTCAAAATATTTCAGCATGTTGCGACCAAATATTTACAATAAATAATTTCCTGTGTGAAGAGTAATGTTGCACAAACTTTTCAGCTCTAATTCCATGAAATATATTAAAATTTGGTGACATATTTATTGCAAAAATATTATATCCAGTGCAACCATCTTTACACTAAAATCTCTTTTTGGCTTTCTTGAGATTTAATCCATAGGGTTGTTTCCTTTCTTACCCTTTCCACTAGAAGAGATCCTAACATGGTTCCTATTCCAATGCAAAAACAAGAATTCATTTGGCTTACACTTCTAAAATTTAGCTCCATTTTTCATTATATTATCATAATTACTGTAAGTTTAATGTTTTAATTTATAAAATACAGTTATTTAAAAAAATTCCATGTTAAGGTTACTTAATTATTTAAAGTATTTTATCTACTTAGGATGTGCATTTCCTTATTTAAAAATCATTAGTCTAGGATGTTGTTTTACACAGGAATATGTCGAAGCGGAGAGAATGTGTCCATAACGGAAAATCTTATTAAAACAAATAGAACACTGATAAAAACGGCCAGGTATTATCAATAGAACAGTATAGAGGTGATATGGCATCAAGAGTAGATTCTTCAAGTCATCAAATTGCACTATCTTAACATAACACTATATTTTATGTAGTGAACCGTATAATTGTTGTGAATTATATTTAAAATACACGTATCTATTTAATTTTATTCATATACAAATATTTTTCCTACAATTTGTTTAAATAATTTATTTTTTCTATTTGAAGGGGGATTATTATGTAAAATAATGTAGGCTTTTGAGATTACTCTTTTCCATGAAAATATAATTTGCAATTAAAATAGGATTATCAATCCTAACTACAAAATTGCTCAAAGTCAATTTATTTCTTAAATGAAGCACATTGGTGTAAATTTCATCAAATTATTAACAATTAAAGGCACATTATTATGATAAATGCAAATGTTCGTTATAATTATAACCAACTTACAATAGATAGCATACATTGGATAATGAAGTAACTTTAACATGGAAATTTATATATTTTTAAATAACTGTATTTAATGTATTAAAACATTAATCAACTAACAGTGCAAGATATTGGAGATTTATGTGATGATAAGTCTGACATAAGTCGTGGATATTACAACGACATTATTCTATATTATTGTCACATGTATTATATGAGACTTATACAACATTAATTGAAAGATAACATGAAAGTTTCTATGGCTAGCTTGTTATGATACATCAATAATTTTATTTGAATTCTAGAAGTTTTCCCATATTATCCATATTGATAGTCGACATTGTTTTACTCTACTAAACTATTAATGACTTTTTAAATAAAAGAGAAAAATACTCAATTTTATATAATTATTTATTGTATTATTTTGTCCTACTTATTGTATTATATTAAATTGCTTTATTTATCATATATTATATTGTACTGAAAATCCAAAAACAGAAAAACATTAATTATTTCTTATCAAATCGATCTTTTTGTTTGAATTTATGTTATACAATATGCTATCGATGTAGCCTACAGATAATAAAGTATAAAGGACAATTATTAATGAATGAATAATAAATCTTTGTCATTAACTAAAAGCAAATATATTACACAGAAATGGAACAAAAAATTAATTCAAAAAAGCAGTATGATTACAAAGGATTATAGAAGCATATTGATATAATAACATTAACAAAGTTTATTATATCTCTATTATTAGGCAGTCTATATTACTTGCTTGTAATCTTTCGTTGTTTGGTTCTGATGTAATTATTCTTATGTTGGCATATCATGACAATTTTGTTCGTATTTATTCTATTAATTTATCTATATCATATTGTTATGTAATTTTAACTACACTCATAGAATATATTTCTAATAATAGTATAATTACATAAATTTACTGAACTCTTTCATGAGAAAGGTGCATATAAACTTCAAGCAAGAAACGTGAATTATAGTTTTTGTTAATAATATTTTTATACATCATTTTACTCTTTACCTATTCTTTGTTATTTTCCAACATCGTTGATTGCTATCTCACTATAATGACATTAATATAATTCTTGTATACAACTATTACAATATTTGTGAAAAAGACTTGTTTGTAGTATAGATAAAGGAGAAATTATAAACAATTTAAAATATGGACTAAATATTGAATATATGCGTTTTTTTAAAGAAAAATTGGTTACATTATTGGTAGCAGTGACCTTCATAATTTTTTTAATGTTATGATATTCAGTCGTTACAACCAATAATTGATTCCTTATTTATTTTCCTGGTTTTTCGTAAATACATTCAGTTATCGAAAACGGGTCAAACCATATTACATTGTTCATATTTGTCTCGACTGGTGTCAATATCAACAGCGAACACCACGCCAACACGTCACACTTAGTCATTATCCCACTCCCCCTGTTGTGTCCAGGTGGGCAAGCTAAGCGACGAGTCGATCGACAACTTTCTCTCGGAGCTGGACCGCGTGGTGGACGTGGGCGAGGGGGGGGCCCGTCGCTACTTCGAGCACGCGGTCAATCTGCGGGAGACGATCCGCCGGATGCGCCACAACAACTCCCTACTGGCGGAGGATGGCTGCCAGTTCGGCCTGGACCTGCTGCGGTGCGCGAGTCTGCTGTCGCTCGACCCGTCGACACGGGCCCGGATTTTGGCCAAGAACTATCGGCTGGTGATCAGTATGGCGCCGATCAGTCTGGAGGATCGTACCGTTACTAGGTGGGGTGTGGTGTCATGTCTGTTTTTGACGGAGGGACTGCTTAATTTATGGGTCATAAAATTCCAAAATTTGTCTACAGAGAAAGAGTAGCATAGAGATAATATTTGCCAATATAGGTTCCTGGTTTGTCACGAGGTGAAGTAAGTATGCCGCCAAATCATGGGTATGTGTCAATCCGTTCGATAACATACTTCGGCAATCTCATTAGGCCCTATATCTGTATTCCTTTGTTTTCTATGAAATTTCCTTACATTTGAACATTAAACATAACTTAATATGTATAATGAATTATATGTATGTCATTTAGATAAAATTCCAAAAAATATCACCATTAATATATCCAAAATTTTTATTACTGTACAATAATTGATTAGAAAAAATTCCTGTAACCCTTTTTTCCCCTATTTTTTGTAGAGCCATCACATGTAAAATGTTTTTTATTCTTCTGTTTTGTCAATACTATATTATCAAATTCTGCAGTATTTTTATATGTTTTTCTGTAAACATCTTCGTTCCAAGGACGAACTGTTACAAGCGCCATTTTTTCAAAAATGATATTTTTACAGTTTTAAGATTCTCTTAAAGTGGCCTATTAGATCTGTAAACATTTCTTTGATATTGTCATCGATTAAT
>JAUZND010017974.1:0-26575 GCA_034780555.1 Coelogynopora nodosa | reverse complement strand
AATATCAAAAAATTGATTATTTTTTCAAAATTTCCCTAATTTTGAAATTATAATTTAAATTTTCTGTTAGTTAAGAAGATAATAAAATTTTGTAATAATACTAAGGCATATAAGTTATATAGCTACAACAAAAATCAAATACCTCTTAATAAACAGAAAAAGTGATGGTATATTTACTTATTTGTACTTTGTCGGCCGTCACCTGTTTTTTTCCAATTTGTCAATTTTAAAATGGCCATTAAATCTTAACTAAAAAATTGTTTAGCAAAAAAAACTTTATTTGACCTAGATACAGGTCAGGTATACCCCACAGAAAAGTTCAGGCAATTCTAAAGATACTTGCCACACTGATTGGGTTATCTGGGCTGGAATGACCCAGTGGCAACCTTACCCATGGGATCATCAATAACAACACAAGTATCAGCAGCTTCCTCGACAGTAAAGAATGAATCCTCGCTGGAGGTGAAGTTCTCGGTTGCATCCAGATCCACATTGTAGGTTTCCCAGACAAAGCATCTAGGATGATGCTCCCTCGGACGATCCTTTGGCTCCTCCATTCTAAGCTTACTACATAGTCATCCATATAAACAATTTAATTTTGTTCTCAATACTTTTAGAATAATCAGTGTATAGTATGTAAGCCATGTATTTATAAACATGAAATCATTTATGTGTAAAACATGTTTAGCATTCCATAATATGCAGTTATAATGAATATATGTTAATTTTATATTTCATTAAATTGTCTGGAAAATTTGTGAAATGCAGAAATTTGTAGTGAAAACTGTGTGGGCACCCTGTTAGAGAAAGCTCAAACAAAAGAAAGAATAGCTGTGTTAGGCACCACATAGTATCTTGATAAAAATGACAGTGTTTTATATTGGATTGATCCTCCATACTAATTAATTGTTGATATACACCAAACATGAATGGTTTCTCATGATGGCTGAGATTCTATACAGAATGACCAAATTTATCTTTAAACAAATTATTTCTGAAGTATTTATGAAGCATATCATTAAGTGTATATTTGTTCAAATTTGTCTGTAGTTGTCTTCACTAAACAGTTAAACAATTTTGTGAAAATACCTTTTAAAAACAAATGATTATAGGATAGTGAGCAAATATTATTGCATAGTAACAGCTGTAACAAGTAACTTGCAAGATGATCGGATTGCACAAATTTTGACTTAAGTTCTGTGTTATGAATTTCATTTTAGTAAGCAAAAGTGGTTGCCAACAAGTCAGGGTTTCAGGGAAAAGTTTTGATTTCAAAATTTGTTGTCCTGATTAGGGTTTTACAATTATCTGTCCGATTTCTAGATGACACAGAATATAAACACTATTGCAATATTGCACATTGCCATCGACTAATCAAATATGTATTTATATTTTCTAAATACAGTTTTTATTTAATCAGCATTTGATTGTAACTAATTGTAAAAGATGAAAATGTCATTATTTTTATTATTCATCATCAAGTTGCAATATATTGTGATTTATTACCTGTCCCTTTGCCTGTGATAATTGTAATTGTTCTAATATAATTTATATTATTACTTATTGAGTAGTATATTGTGAATTGACATACCGTAAATATTACATTACATTAGCCAAAAATGCTATATATAAACTATGATTAAATAATATAAATATTTGTCAATTTATTTGTATTGTGTTTGTTAAATATAAATCTATTGCTATCCCCTCCATAAGTAGAACAAAATTTGAAGGCAGAAGGAAATAAGGGTAACAATTTATTGAGATGTGCATCAGTCCCATTTGTTACATAATTTGTACTTCTTTCTGTACATCATTTAACTATTTATTTATGCCAAGGCTTTGTTCTGATTTTATCTTCCTTTTATGTTAATGTCATATCCAAAAAGTTAATAAAATTTGCATTGGTCTTTTGTGCAGATATTTCGTTGGAAAACCCCTGATTGGTTCCAATGGCTGACTATGTTGACAACCCTAACAGTGCAAATGAATGCAAAAGTATGCTTATTTTAGAAGCTTTATAATATGGGATATGTTCTGTTCTAAATAAAATTGTTGTATTTATCTCGTTTTACAGGCCTAGAAGATCTTCTACAAGGCAATATGCATCAGTCAGATCATTCTGGATTAAGTAATCAAAGTCATGGCCAAATAACGGGTCACAATGGTCCTATGTCCGCTGTAGTTGTTTCTAATCCGTCTTCAGTAATGACTTCGCACATGAATAGCAATCAACGGCAACAACATCAACTTACTCATCTTTTATCTCAACCGCAACAGAATATTATTATAAATAAACAATTAAGCGGAACTGGGTCAAATTTTCCGCGGACTGTTGCATTGCAGCCCAACCAGATTGACAATAACCCGATAATCCAACAATATACACAGCAGCAACAATGTAACCAATCGGCTACATTGAATTCGCTACTAACCAGAAATTCGGGAAATTCTTCAAGCAATATGTCGGCAACTGTTTATAGCAATGTTTCTACATCACAAATATTGCATCCTAAATATCCTACTGCAAATCAAGTGTCAAATAGCAATTTGCAAACGCTTAATTTTAGTAACAATCATAGAAATACTAATCCGAATACAATGCTTCAAATAACTCAGCAACCTCAGAATCAATCACAGCAACAGACAAGTGGTTATTCTCAAAATTTAATGGGATCTGGTATACAAGGTGGTGCTTCTGGAGTTGCCACAGATCCCGAAAAGCGGAAACTAATTCAGCAACAGCTTGTTCTTCTTTTACATGCTCATAGATGTGAACGCCAGGAACATGATAGTAGTGGAAAAACTCCTCCTTGTAATATGACTCACTGTAAAACAATGCGAGGTGTTTTGTCCCATATGTCCAGCTGTAAAGAAGGGAAAAATTGTCAAACTCCGCATTGTGCTTCCTCTCGTCAAATTATTTCTCACTGGAAAAACTGTAGTAGTAAGGAGTGTCCTGTTTGCGAACCTCTGAAGCAGCAGAACCAGCGGACAGCCACAGTCCCTCGTCCACAACAGCCTATGGTACAACATAATAGAGTTTTACGTCTTGTTCCAGCTGGAGAAGGAAACAATATTACAGCAGTTAATGGAGGCCACATCAACCAACAAATGCGCCAATTTTTGCCTAGTGACCAACCTCAACATGCAATGTCTAGTATTCAAAATATTCAGTGTGATCCTGTTGGCCCTGGTCGACCTGTAGCTATGGCTTCTTCCAGTTCTACTGTGATGCCTGGTGTAATCCATGACAATGGTATTATTCCTGGATCTAATGGCAATGATACTTGGAGAACAGAAGTTAGTCATCAGCAGCGACAGCATCTTGTTCGGAGAATGTGAGTTTTTTTTAATTACATAAATTTTTTATGTATTGTACTCTAAAACCTTTTAAAATTAAGCGGTCCAGTCTAGTGAAAATATCATAATGCTAATTATATAAATTAAGAAGTAACTTGGTACTTTTGTATTACCTTTAAATTACCGAGTTTCTATTGCCATCATATTAACATTTACACGAAACAATTGGATAATTCTGTGATTATTTTACATAATGGGACAATGAGGTTAAGTTGAAAATTGATTGAAGCATTACATCGTATTTTTTTAATATATTCCAAATCAATTGTACACTTTAACATGCATACATTTTTTGTTGAATATTGTATGTTTCATATTAGTATATTTCAAGATTGCGAGTTAACACTGTCAACTCAGTTTTATGTTCCCGCTGGGGCATTATTTTTTTCAATATAGATTTTTTAATATTCGATTTTTATTTTGTTAAAATTAATATTGATAAGGAGATATTAGTTATGTAAATATTTAATAAATTGACATTGATATATTTATTATGCGATTATTGTTTTTATTGAATGTTATGAAACTTCCATTAAATCATGAATTGATGTCTGTCGGTATTTTTTAAATATATGTTAATTTTTTTTTTAATTTTAGACCTTATTATTGTGATTATTGTAAAATAAATCAGTTGTGCTGTATTTTAATCCATAAGAAATTTTCTATTTGTCCTAACAGATTAACATCTCAGTCAAATGATGAAACTTTGTCATTTCTTTTAAAAAATTTCAGTGTACAAACAATATTCCCAGCTCCGGACCCATCCGCTTACAAGGATCCTAGAATGAATAATTTGATACAATACGCTAGAAAAGTTGAGAAAGAAATGTATCAAGTTGCCAACAACCGTGAAGAATATTTCCATCTTCTCGCAGAAAAATGTTATAAAATCCACAAAGAATTGGAGGAAAAACGAAAAAATAGACAAACGACTACAGGCCAAGGGATGGTTCAAGTTCAAGGAAATCCAAATTTGTACAGCCCCTTGATGAGTCGTTCACGTGATTCAAGTCTAAATTCCTCTGATAGTTTTGAGTTACCACTAAATCCACATCCTATTAACCGATCTGTTGGTTCAAATGATAGCAATGATATGGATGCCAATTTAACTCAGTTTGATCGAGTACTTCAATCGGAGTACAATCGACAACAGATGAAGTCTATGGAGGCTGCATCGACTGGAATACCCGTCCAACCTTCAGGTGCAAAGTCTGAAGTAGTTAACGTTACACCGACAACGCTTCGCACGGCAACTTCTGAACCTAATTTAATGTATTCCTCTGCAGGAACTTATTCCGCAAACGTAAAATCCGAGTTAAAGATGGAATCCAATAAAAGTCCTTTATCTACATGTGGAAAACCTTCTGGTCCTGCCTCAGTTAGTAGCAATAGCGGCGGTGACAGTTCCAGGATTAAGCTAGAAGTAAAAGAAGAATCATTCTCGACGCCTCCTGTTTCAGTTGCTGGCCCGTCTAAAGTGAATAGCAGTCTCAGGTTGGATAGAGATGCTCCTGAACATCGTAATTTCAAAAAATGGACTCGCGAAGAATTGTTGCGGAATTTCTTACCGATACATACCGAAGTTAGTAATGAAAAAGACGCAACGCCTTTTCATCACCCTGTAGATACTATTCAACTTAATATCCCAGACTACAATAAAGTAGTAACGCATCCAATGGATTTATCAACTATTCGAAAAAAGTTAGAAGACGGAAAGTACACTGATCCATGGGAAGTTGTTGACGACTTTTGGCTTATGTTTAATAATGCGTGGCTGTACAATAAGAAAACTTCCAAAGTGTACAAAATGTGCATAAAGGTATATATGAGTTTATTTTTTCAAAAGTCTGTTATTTTTTTATAATAATTTGATTTATTTGTGTCACAGGGTAACTTAATCATATATTGTAATTCTTGTGAAATATAAACTACGAATGAACAATACGATTTGAAAATTAATTGGCCTCTTACCATTTTTAAAATGTAAATTTATTTATGCATTTTATGTTGTTAATTTTCGGATAACATTTTACAGAATTTGTTTATATATATTTATATGTACTAATTTTTATTTGATTAATAATTGCTGTCTGTAATCTGATTGTACTTTTCAGCTCGCTGAGTTCTTTGAATCCAGAATTGACAAAGTGATGCAAAACATGGGCTTTTGTTGTGGCCACGATTACGAGTACCAACCGCAGGTCATTTATTGTAGTAGTCAACTTATGTGCACAATTAATCGAGACTCTGTTTACTTTCAATATGACAACACGTAAGTTTTTTGATATTCTCATAAAGTTTGATTATTTAAATATACTCATAATACTATTTATAAGCAAAAGAATTTAATGTTAAAATTGAATTATCATATTTCAAGCTTACTCGTTTTAATTAGTGTTATGAATAAATCCCTCCAGGTGTTGTAGAATATTATATGCAATGATCTCTCCTCGATGATCTGCACGAATTTAAAACTGAATTACAGAAATACGATAAATGTACTTTTAAAATTATCATGTGCATTCAACATGATCGTTGTATGCTTACTAGCAATATTTATAATTACCAACATGTTAATAATACTATGATTTTGGAATGTATATTTGTTTAGTAAAATTTAATATTTATTGCTAACAGTTATTTCAATAATAATGATACTACTAAAAAAATTGATGTTTAAATAACTATATTAGTTCTGGATAATTTTAAATATAAATGTATAACATTTCTCAACATTATGTATATGTATATCTGATGCATTATGTAAAATTCTGTATAACTCGTTTGTATGGTGATTATTCTATGTTGACATATTCATGTACAATACCGTTTTAATAAGGTATCGGAAATAAACCTATTTAAAAAAATAGTTTTGTGCATTTTCAGTAGACCATTAAAATCACATTTAAAAAAGTTTAAAGCTTAAACCACTTTTATTTATAAAAATTTCCACGTGACCTGAATTTCCCTATGCTTTAACTAAGGCGTCATTTATAACCATAAATAGTAACAGTAGAGATGAAATACGAGGGCAGATTTTCACTGACAATATAAGATTATCGAATCAAAAGCACTGACGAATTTTGGGAGCTATGCACTCCTAACTCCTTGTCCAGAGTCTTGGCCCCTGGAAACCGCTGAGGATGTCCTATGAAAAGATAGTTCTCACCATCCCGATTTTTTCCTTTAAAGAGTGAAAACCATGTCATTGTGCAAAGATGTAATGTAGCTTTAGTATATTGCATTTGATATCATTATAAAATTTAGAATATGTTGGGTATATTGGCTGCTGATTAATATATTAGTTTCTTCCTTAGGACATTGTTGTAGAGACAATATTATTTCTCTGCTGGATTGTTAGTAGAATCATCGAGACTAATTTGTTAGACTCATTAATAAAGATTACATTTTCAGTACGAATAAAAATTAATTTGGGCCAAAAAGCAATAACTGAATTTATTTAAATTTAAGTAAATGATTGATTATTTCAACATTGATCGAATATTTTCGTCATTTGCATTGACACTATTTATTATACTACAGTATATTGTATAATGTGATAACTTATAATATGTTAATTATTTTATGTTCGTCCATTGCAGAGATAAAAATGCCACTGGTCTGTTTTGTGACAAGTATCTCAACTGCGAAAAGTGTTTTAGTGATCCTGGCGATGAGGTTTTATTGGCCGATGAACCAAACCAAACTCCTGTGTATGTTATTTTTTAATCTCCGTTACTAGATGTGTAAAATAATCGTACAATTGTAATTTAGAATATTATTAAAAGAATATATTCGGAACTAGTATCATTAATATGTTTTTTTAAACTATATTATATGGGTCACTGTTGTGTCTATATTGATATTTGGGCATTAACCTTACAATAGACTTTCATTCAATAAACATTCTTAAAACGTATTATGGAAATAATCAAAATCAGCAATTTGTATTTATTAGTTTTTAGTCAAAGTTATGTTTTGATTGTTTCATATTACAGTACAGTAAGAAATTTAAGTTAGATACCTGAACAGTATTTTTTGGTATAAAAATAGAAAGTTTTGAAATTGTATTGCTTTATTATTTTTTCTTGGTTTCAGGAGAATTAGCAAGGATTCGTTTGTTCAAAAGAAAAATAACATAAAGGATAAAGAAGAGTTTGTATATTGCAAACAATGTGGTAGAAAAGCTCATAAAGTTTGTGCTTGTCATCTAGACGAAATCTGGCCTTCCGGATTTGTTTGTTCTATTTGTTTAAAAGAAAAAAGTACTAAGCGAAAGGAGAATCGCTTCACAGGGAAAAAACTACCGTGCTGTAAAATGAGTGTTTTTCTTGAAAAGCGTGTAAATGATTTTCTTAAAAAGAAGGAAGCTGGTGCTGGGGAAGTTATTATTCGGGTTCTCTCAAGCTGTGATAAAGTCGTCGAAGTAAAATCTGGAATGCATTCTCGCTTTACTGAAACGTGTGAAACCGCCGAATCCTTTCCTTACCGGTTGAAAGCAATTTTTGCTTTTCAAGAAATCGATGGTCAAGAAGTGTGTTTCTTTGGACTTCACGTACAAGAGTATGGTTCCGATTGTCCTCAGCCAAATACTCGGCGTGTGTATATGGCCTATCTTGATTCAGTGTACTTTTTCCGCCCGAAACAGTACCGAACCGATGTTTACCACGAGATTCTCGTTGGTTACCTACACTGGGCCAAATGTCTTGGCTACACCATGGCTCATATTTGGGCCTGTCCGCCTAGTGAAGGAGATGACTACATCTTTCATATGCATCCACCAGATCAAAAGATTCCTAAACCAAAGCGTCTTCAGGATTGGTACCATAAAATGCTTGAAAAGGCTCTTATAGAACGAATCGTAATTGACTATAAAGATATTTTGAAAGATGCTTGTGAAAACAATCTCGTTTCACCGACAGAAATACCCTACTTTGAAGGGGATTTTTGGCCAAATACACTAGAAGAGATCTTCAAGGTAACAATTTGTAGATTATTTTCCGTTCATAAATTAAATTGTATTTTTAGGATTACTATATATAAGTAAATGTCAAAGACAAAATAATTGACGTTTTTCAATACACTGTACGTAAAATTTATATATTTAATTAGTTGTGGATAAAATATGATCACTAATTTGTGCTTTTTTCATCATTAATGTAATATTTGCATATCTATTACCTTCATCTATTAGCAATAACTTAAAACACTCGATATATTTATATTTTGATTAAATTCAGCATCAAATTTACGTTTTATATAATTTAATGTTGTTGCAAAATTTTTATGTTTTCAAAAAACATTACAAAATATTTATATATACTATATATATTGAGTAAAAAATGAGGTCGTGATGTATATTAGTTGTGATAACAAGTATTCATAAGACTGAGTGGTTCCTGAGTTTTTGTACCCAACTATACCATTAAATTATATAATTTAAAACAAATATCATTTTATAAAGATTAAAAGCAATACGTGTTTTATCCATTATATTAATGTATAGAAATATGTGAATAAAAATCTTTGTTGATTTTAATTTATTACAAAAAATTGTAATCAGGTAAAAGTTGGCTACACTATTTTATGCGCCACCCTATATATATATATATATATATATATCAGAGTGGCGACACATACTCGAATATACTAGAAATTTTCAGAAATAAACTCGAAAAAATAATGATATTATTTGTTTATTTTTATGAGTTTTGTATATATATATATACTTGCATAATCATGATGAATCAACAATCCATAGTTTTACTTAGTAATGCGTATAAATTTAATTTGTTATCATTTGATATCATGGTTTTCATTTTTACAGTGTAAATCAATTGTTTTCTCATACTAACGCATAAATTCATAGAATCTTTTCAAAGATTATCAATCTAAACGCAATGAATTGGACATATTAGTTCATGATCCAAATTAGTGGGTTTTCGAAATATTTTCTTAATATACTCGAATTAAAAATAAATATAATGTGGCCATCCTGATATGGGTCGACTCACTCCACGAACTGTCATTTTTAAAATATGAAAATAATTTTTTAAAATATGAAAATAATTTTTTTAAAGTTGACTAAATATGATTTTTCATAAAATATTTATTCCTAGGTATACGAAAACCTCGATTCAATCCACTTTTTTTTGAGAGATTTTTTTTGCAAGTTGAAAGGTTTTTGCACTTGAAAGTTTTTTTGCAGATTAAAATGACTCTATTGTGTGTAATGCGCCGGATAAAATTCGAATACGTTTTTTGGTACGCATGTTATTTACATGTTGGTAACAGTATTATTTTATGAATAATTAGATTTATCATGTTAGTTCAAATAGATTGATGTGTGACTTTTTATTAGATGCTATCAAAATTGAAAGTTATGCATACAATTTAAATTTTTCCCATGCACTACAGCATTTCAGCACAATATTTTTTGTATTATTATTTTGAGTTTCAAGTTGGATAAATAGAATGAATGTTTATGAATGTTTAAAGTATTACAAAATATTAAAAAAAAAACATTTAGATGTGATAGTAAAAAAATTTAATTTTAAATTGTTATAAAATGGTTAAAATTGGGTAATAAAATATATATTGTTAATACAAAATATATTTCACATGTTTCAACGGTTTCATTATAAAAATAGGCTTATTTTTTCTCCCGCGCACTACAGCGTGTTTGAAGACCATTCTAAGCAATGTTGTTTAACAATAATATGAATTTGACTATCAAATATGAAAATACGTTGTTAAAACTATATAAAACAATATTTACATTTCAGGAAAAGTAGTCCTCTAAAATTGTTTAGGCCTAAATACATTATGTATTGCGCGAGCATATCTCTTTTTCAGATATAGATATTTAGAAGCGGTTTTTTGCCTTATGTTTAATACATTTCCGACAATGTTTATGACATATTCAAATGAGTTATACTTTCTGGTTTTGTACATAATATTTTCAACTTGAAGTAGGTCCAAGAAATTTACAAAAATAGGCTAAATGTGTTGAATCGTTTTTGACATATTTCGAAGCTCACAATTCTATATATTAATGCATACTATTATGTTTATAGTTGACTCCAGGGTGTCCACATATCCGCGAATTTCGCTCATATACCTGATTTTTGAAAGTATGCTGAAATATACTTTAATTTTTATGTTTATCCTAAACTTTTCTTATTTATCCTTTAATTTAAAAAAATGTCGTGCTATATTTTATACTTGATTTATTACACTCAAACATTTTACTTGTATTTGTTAAAGGTTTTTTTTAAATTAAATATATTGTTGTAGATATATTCAAATATTCGCACTTTCATATTCAATTTTTGATTTTAAATATACTCGAATTGTGTTTAACAAAAAGTTTGAACACTCTGTCCCTCGTAACAATTTGAAAGACAGGAATTCACAAATATTTCTTCTGTGAACTGAGAAATATTGCGAAAACGTGAAAACGCATATTTTGATATTTTTTGGTTGGTTTTTATTACCAAATTCAAATATGACTATTTGATACTTTTCATAGTAGAATTTCTATGGTCAGAATTAATAGTGAATTCAGCATGGCCATTTATGTTTTTTTAAATTTATGTTGATTTTGGAAGTATGCAAAAAGACAGTTCGTGGAATGACTCATATATATATTAGTCTTATGTTAAAGCGAATGAAAATGCTTATGATTCCCTTTATTTTTATTAATGTTGTTCTGTTATCGCTTGTTAAATATTATAACTTATCTCATGCACTTAGGTTTTTTATTTGTTAGTCTAAAAGAAACGTTTCAATAAAATCAAAATTTCGTGTTAACTTTTCTCGAATCATTAATTTATAATCTGATGGAACAGTTCCGAATATCTAATAGTTTCTTATGGTAGTATTAGTGCAAATCGAACAGTTCTTGGAATGATAGAACAAATTAAAATATTGCATTTTTTTGCTGCGGTTGTATGCTTGTATCTGCCTTTGTATTTCCACTTAAAAAGATATACTAATAAGTTATCATCTACAAAAACATGATGATTATTATGCTACAAACATATTTCAATTATGATTAAAACTAAAAATGGTCATCAACATTCAAAAGCTTAACAACTTAGGCGTAACGTTATGTCATTTAGCTGAAATATAGTAGTGTAGATTTTAATTTAGTTTGTTAAAATTTCAACATTTTAAAATATAGTATAATTTTTACTTCATTTAGTATTCAACATATGCTTCTCTGTATATTATTTATCCCTTTTATTTTTAATTATTAATAATCACATAGTTCTGTTTATTTTTGAAGGAATTGGACGAGGAAGAAGAAAAACGTCGACATGAAGAGGAAGCTCTTGCTAAGGCCGATGCAAATGATGAAGAATCTACTGAGCCGGAAATTAACGATTATCCCGAGAAGCGATCCGGTAAAAAGAAAGCTAAGAAACGTAAAGGAAAGAAGACTACAACTACTACAAACAGTAAGCGTAAGAAAACTTCAAACACTCCTCTAGATGGCGGCAATGAACTCTCTAGAAAGGTGTATGAGACAATGGAAAAGCACAAAGAAGTATTCTTTGTTATTCGTTTGCACAGTCAAAATTCCGCCGCCTCTTTGCCGAGCATAAGCGATCCGGATGGCTTTATTCAAAGTGATTTAATGGATGGTAGGGATTCATTTCTACAGCTTGCAAGAGAGAAACATTTGGAATTCTCATCTTTAAGACGTGCAAAGTATTCTACTCTGATCATGCTGTATGAAATACACAACGAGGGTCGTCAGAGCTTCATGTACAACTGTAATATTTGCAATGCCCAAATTGATACTAGATTCCATTGCAATGAATGTGAAGAGTATGACCTTTGCACTAAATGTTACGAAAGAGAAAGTCATGCCCATCCAATGGTCAAGGTTGGATTGGGTCTTGATGATGATGGTGAAAATTCCGACAAAAGTGACGCTAATATTCAGGAATCACGTCGTGTTAGCATTGAACGCTGTATCAAATCATTGGTACATGCTTGCCAGTGTCGTGACGTAAATTGTCGTATTCAGACATGCGTAAAAATGAAGCGAGTGCTTTACCATACGAAAAATTGCAAGAAAAAGTCCAATGGTGTATGTGCTCTTTGTAAGCAATTAATTGCTTTGTGTTGTTACCACGCTAAATTTTGTCAAGAGACCAAATGCTCCGTGCCTTTTTGCCAAAATATCAAGTACCGCTTAAAGCAACAGCAGCTGCAACAACGTCTTCACCAGGCCCAGATGTTAAGACGTCGTATGGCAACTATGGAGAGGAGTAGTTTGACAGGACATGTAACCTTACCGCCTCCTTCAGCGACTCCAATACAAGTTTCCCGGACGCCTTACAATGTTCAGCCGGCACCCAACGTTACCCTGACTATATCTCAGCAGGCTGTGCAACCAAATTTATCTGCAACAACTACTGGTGCTTCAAAACCTTCACAGTCCGCAATGGAGGCAGCAAATCAAGCCCAAATGTTGGCTCATATGCAACAACGTTTTCCTAATCATGGTAAAGGTGGTGGGGGAGCAGTTGTCCAGAGACCTGTAACTCAACCAACTACCCAACAACAGCAACAACCATCTCTTATCACCCAACAGAAAATGATTTCAGAAGTCCGGAGAGTATTGTCTGTCATAAAAACCAATTCAGACGATCCGCAAACGATACAGAAAAACGTAAGCTAACTAATTTCTTTAAAACTGGTTTCCAATTAAGTAACGAGAAATTTTTAATAATTCTTAAAAAATTGATCACTGTATGTATAATATAAATGGTTGATACTTGTCTTGAAAGTCTAGAAAGTGTTGCAAAAATTTCAGAAAATGTTTCCTTTTGGAAGTTGAATATAATTAACATGAATTTATCGAGGCCGCATCTAGTAGCGCATATAGACAATAGACATAACATGTATCTTCTAATATGATTTCCTACTAGTCTACCAGTAACATTACTAGTACATACTTTCTAGTAAAATTACTAGTACATACTTACTAGTAACATTACTTCATTATTGTAGTAACATTAACAAACTCCTTACCCAGCATTTACTGGATACGTTAGGAGTTATCAGTTGCTTGTAAGGGTAGTTATGCTGATCTGATTGTCATTAAGCGCAATGTTGACTGCTCGTAAGAACGATTTAGGTGTCCAGGTAATTGAGGAACTCATCTACTTCTTTGTAGACTGTATCTTGATCACTTCCAACTTTTAAATCTTATAAATAATCAAGTTACTTTAAAAAATACTAAATATTAGTCAGCAGTTTTTTAATAATTTCAAGTGGGAACCTGCATGGAATATTTCAAAATAGAAGTTAATCAATTCATTTAAATTTACGTAATTTAACCAATAAATTGCAAAATCAACAGTTAAAAACCTTTACAAATTATAAATCAGTGTGAACTATATATTTTCTTTTATTATTTTATATATATTCCCTACTATTCGAATAATGCATTATTAATTACATTTTGAAACAGATTGTTTACATTTTTATTAATAATATTTTTCGTAATTAATCAACTATAGTCCACCTGTGGTTTGCATGCATGTATAACAACTTAAACTTGCGTTTCATGAATGTAGAATAAAATTGATAATGAAGACATCCATCAAAAGCAATTAATTTCATTAAACACATAACGTGAATTTTCTCTTAGAAACTCTCTAAACTACCTCTCTTAATGTAAATGATTGTTATTTTTTGCATTAATTATGCATTTTACTATTTTTCTATACATAACAGCTTTAATAAGATTATATTCTTCAAAACGGGTTATCTGAGAAATATGTCTTTAACACTATTTTTGCCTAAATAGCTTTAACAAATTTAAATAATTAATTATTTTCGGTTAGTTAATGTTTTGTGTTAATAATGTATGTTTAATAGATATTTCTAATATATATTTTGATATGCATTAGTTATAAGCTTCATAAATACAAGCGGTCTTTCTATCAAACTTATATTGTCCATAGTTAAATATTAAATATATTTTTAGAATGTGAACACATTCTACAGTAATAATTTTTAAACAGTGTTAGTGTTAATTGTACTATAAATGTTCATGATTTTCGTGACGTATGATCAGATTCTTCTTCATCTTCGGCATGGTCATACATTGTATATGATCGTAGGCCGTCTCCTTTAATATTAAAAATTAATATGCTGTTCTTTAGCTATATTAATATGTATAACTTTAATAAACAGTTCTTATTTTATTTCGCAATAACTACTCAAATTAAGCCGATATTAGATAATCTACTAGATAATTTAATAAAACTGCTACATTTTGTTGTTAAAGCAAGTCGTTTGTTTTATGTCACAAAATTGGTACACTTTTTCTTAATACATCTGGGAATTATTCGATTCATCGACATCAATATGCGTCAAATATGTATATCGATATACAGAAGTTTTTATTAGTGAGCTTTAAACAAACCTCACTAAATATTAATTTTTTATTTACTATTTTCCAGTTATTGCAGTGGCTGAAGTCTCATCCGGATCACATTCCCGCTTATAGACAACTACAGGCCGCTCAATCCCAACAAGCACAAAAGCAGCAGCAGCAGCAACAGCAAGCCCAACAACAACAATTGGCCCAGCAACTTTCTCAGCAGCGTGGTAACGTCATGCCTAATTCCCAATGGACGGTAACACAGCAACCCCAGCAACAGACTGTGTCCCGGTTCCGGACGTCAGCTCCAGGTCAACAGAATCCAGTTGGCCAGCAGCAACAGTTTATCGGCAACGCCGCCAACATTGCAATGACCGGTCAACAGACAAGACCTGGGAATACTGTCATGCTCAACCGACAACAGGCAACCTACAAGATCACTACACCCCAGCAAGCCAATTCAGCTGCTGTTACTGGCCGTGGTCCAATGGATCAGGTTATGTTGTCCCAATTGCAGCATACACCAGGACTTGTTCCCCCCCAAAGACCAGATTTCGCACAAAATCCAGATGCCGTAGATGCGGAAAGGTTGGCTAATTACGCTGAAAACCTGTAGTTGTTATTATTAATAGAATGTAAATATTTTAATTTTCTCTCATTATACGTGACATTTTCCAGATAATGCAGTACATTAATTGCATAGGATTTTTATGTAATCATTGGAACTCAATTTGTGAAATATTATTTTGATTATGTTGCATTATTGGTTGTGTTTCACTAATATATACTGAAGTGGTTCTTTCTGATAATGTAACAAAATAGTTACTTTATACTTTGTAAAACAATCGTATTTCTATTGTTTCAATTGACCCATCAATTGTGTTTAATATAGACTTGGGACTCTGTACAAAGCTGCATGTTATAATTGAGATGTATCTCAACCCCATTCTTGCTTGTAACTTAATGTCATCAAGACTTATCGTTTGTGATGCATACATAAACTTTACATTTTTGTTTTCTCATTGCATTGTGAAATTATTCACTGCCTGTTCATTCCATCATGTTTATAGATTTTAGAAGCATCAGTCGTTGTAAAAATATCTTGTTTCTTTAATAACCCTCACTAATTTATTTTGTATTATATATATTCAACACTAGAATTGTGATTTCCCACAAACTTATTTTCCCAACCTGTTGTTGAATAATTCTGTCTATATATAATATTATTATCTTAGCTATCTAGTTATTATTTTCACACCTCATTTTTCTTTCTTGTGATCACATAATCATTAACGACAATGTTTATTTTAAGCAGAGATCTGGTAATTAAATTGACTGAAGGCTATTTACAGTGTCGTTCGAGTGCGAAACATTAAAAATTTATAGTTAATATGTATAGTATGTTATAATCCGTATGTTACGTTATGTATTTATTAGCTGTTTCAAGGTTGTTTTTGTTAACAATTAAACAATTTTTTACTCGTATACTTCTGGCCTTTATTCCCTGATGCTTCTTAATTCTATAGTTGATGTGGTGAGCACATTTGATTCACAAGGCAGTGCAGAAATTTCGATACGAACCTATTGTCTTTGACCTGTATGTCTGCACGTCATGGTCCTAATTTTGAGCACGGTAATCAAGCATATCGATAAGACACATTGTAAACTAATAAGTTGTGCTTATATTGTTTTCATTCTGTTAAATAGTAAACAAAATATATTATATTGTGTATACAGTGAATTGATTAGTTCTGTTTGTTGTTTCCATTGTAATAAGCAATACAAAAGGTTCAAAATTATCTGTAAGGGCTGGTTGACTAATATTTAATACGGCAGTCTAGGTATATGTTAGTAATTAAATAATATATAAAGTTATAAAAATCGACTCCTGGTGTTATTAATATTATATTATTGTTAATTGTGTTTGGTTTTAAAGATATCCAATTTGGTTTTAGTTCAAAAGTCTTAACTATTAGTCGGCGATATAGGGCTAAATGCATATGCGCTTTTGCAAAAGCGTACAAAATTATCATTTTGAGTATTCATATAATAAGGCGGCTTAAGTACTATTTGTTTGAAAGGTTTATATTAAATTTTCTCTAATTAAATTAATGTTACTTGTTACACTAAATAGTAGTACTTCCATAGATGCCTTTATAACTTGTAGACATACGAGTATATTGTAGATTTTGTAATTGCTATATCTATTGCGATAATTATATATCTACAATATATCTATTTATTAAAATTATTTTGTGTTTTTAGATATAGAATTAAAATACTTTTAAAATTACACTTGCTACTATCAAGAAGGAACTCAATTATATTGTAACGAAGATCAAGTTAAAATTTTTATCGCTACGTATGTATTCTTCCATTAAAGGGACTAAAATACCTGCAATAGTTTTAATTAAGAGATCACACAAAAAAATCCACAATTGACTATTTAAATCTATAATTGTTTAAATAGTTTTGCGTGGAAGTCAAAATATCACCCCTTAGAGTGATGGTCCTTCCTCAAAGTTCAAAAACTGCTTTGTGTATAATATGCTATTCAAATTTAACTTTATATCAATTTCTTCGAACTTCTCCGCTACTTTGCACGGAAAGGGTGGTGCAATAGATGGGGTGGAAGATACAAGAGAATGGATTGGAGCAAAGTTAAAAGTCGCCAAATGAATATTCATCGCAATGCAACTAAAGTTTCTGAAATTGATGGGGTACACATTATAACCACTGCTGAAATATAAAATAATTACAGACAATACGGTCCAGATTTTGAAACTGCATCGAAGATACCAGGAATTGGTTCCATGCACCATTGGTTCAATTGTAAAGATATAGTATGTATATGTATTCATAAAAAATATCTCCAATGACACCTCTAACTGGCACTCCTATGCAGGAAACATATTTAATTCAAGGAAATTTAAAATAAATTTCTAATTTGAATTTTTATGATTCAGCTTTTAATTAATTATATTTTCTGATTTAGTTACTTGGGTTCTGATATTTTACAATTCTGTTCTGTATTCTGCGAAGATTATCGCTATAAATAAGGAAGAAGCAACAGTCAAATGCTTACATAATATTGACGAACTTTTTATCGATGGCCTGCAAAGGATGCAGATATTATTTAGTATTCGATTGAAAAATAAATTTATAGTCATGAGATGCCTAGCTGCTGCAGAAGAGTTTGGAACGGGAACTCGCAAGTAATATAAGCCTATAGGCCTACTATCAAACATACCGGAGAATAATTTATATGATGCAGTAGTACGTGTTACACACATATTTATGACAGAGACATTTGCAATTTCCTTGTGTCTATTAATTTATAAAATTATAGCTACGCCCGTTTTTTTTGTATAACTTACATGTTATATGTTATTATGTATGACATTTTTTAGAATAAAACATGTTTTTAAAGAGAGCTATAAATGAATATGAATTTATCGTCAATATATAAAACAAATATTGATACTAGTGATAGTTTTGGGGGGAAAAAATCTGTCCATAGTTAGAGCGTGCGAAGGTTTGGAAAATTTTCATAGAGTGGAGGACTACCTGCATGAAGTGTTAATTGGTGCAACGGATGGTTGTGGTTTAAGTGTGACACGAGAAAGAGTTTCTTGGCTTGCGATATTCGTCTGGTTACTAGAGATTGAATGTTTAGTGGGGTGTCTTTATTGGGAAAAATATGATTCTCAAAGCTCTATTTTGAAGTTGTTCAAGGATTTGGGCGTCTCGTAGGTTTTACCCGATGAACAGTGGCCGGGGCAGCATCTTCTACAATGCTGCGAACATTAGTAAAGTAAATTTTCAGAAGGGATTTCTCGTCGATGATGTTCAAGGCGTATAAGGGGGGTTACGTTTTTGGACGCACTCGATTTTAAAACACAGTTGTCGATGTGGTTGTTCCATTTTTAAAATTGGTGCTGAAAGTAATACCATTTAGTTTGATGTTGTCTGTGAAAGTAAGGGAGGTTGTGGAGCAATTATTTAGTGGTTGTTAGTTTCGTGTTATGCACATGATCTGGTTTTTTTTGCCCCTGCGGCCACCCCTCTAGCTAGGTCCCTACTACTCTTTTATAAACAAATAATATTTGGGAAAACACTGTTCTCTCATTTTAGCTAACTACTTTCTAGAACATATCGAATCGGAATTACTTCCACTGTTTTCTAGTAATAAGCTTAGCTAGCTTTTTCTCGTTTCCTTATGTTGACAAATTGTAAACTTTTGTCGATGATTTTAAAATCTTTTTTAGACAGTATTCTTTCCTTTATTAACTCGTTATAACCGTTATATCATTTTTGTAGTTTAAATCAATATAGCTATTATTTTTCATTACGTTTCAATTCTGAAAGCTAGCTACTCTGTTTATTTAAGTTTTTCGCAAACCTACTAATGTTAATTTATTATTTTTTCAAAATTTAAATATATAAAATTTTGTTCAAGATGTTCTCAGGGCTATTCAATTTGTAGTTCCAATTTTATCCGGGATGAATTTAGCTGTCTGTAATTTTCCAACAAAAATAGGATATCCTGATGATGTTTTAAATGAAGCTATTTCATCATATTTTTTCTGCTTTTTAATAAATTTAAAAAAATCATATTTACAGAACGGGATGAACCCCAGGTAAACGGATTCTAGAACCTTCAATTCTGCTTCCGTTGAGTATTTGCTATTCAAATTATGATATACCAACATCTAAGACAAACAGTACTAGGGGAAAATATAAATTTATTGAATTTGTACAAATGAAATACAGTAAACGGCATATATGAAATAAATATGCTCATAATATTATGTATTTAAAATCGATGAATATCGGTTATGGACATCCATATAATGCGTGCATAAAGTCTCCCTTGGTTTTATGTTAGGCATACAATACTATCATTACACATTAGATACCAGATGTAAACAATTTAAACGGTATACAATTAAATAAAAATATATTAAAACTCATTCATATGAAATATATAATTGTTTCACTTTTGCTCATGGAGAGCTAGATAGTAATTAATCTGTAAAAATGAAAATGTTTTTAACATTGAGATAGGCTATGAAAAATGTAATTGATAAAAAAAATAATCTCGTTAAAAGGGCAAGGAGAGACTAGAAGATATAGCTGCTCTAACTACAATTTTGTTTGAAGACTGGGTTAATTCATACATGAAAATTGTTCAGCATTAATGGTACCGAAAATAGCCAAATTCGAACACACAAAAGAAAATAAAGATGTCGTAGCGTAAGCTACAAATGTTAAATGTCTTGGGAAATGGGTATATGAGTCTGGCAATAAAATAAGTAGTAATAAATAATAATGTGGATGTATATGCAAAATATGGTTATATGGTATAATTATAATTAATAAATACATTAAAATAACATGCATAAATGATTAAGTTAAATAAGAATATAGTATGTTTAAAACATAATATAAATTGGGTGGTAAAAATATACAGATTTTGACAAAAGAATGTAACATTAATGAATATATTATGGTACAGTATTTACAGAAAAACTACCCAAAAATATGGGATTAAACAACAAGTTCACATGTTACTACTGAATGAGTAGTACAATAATGAAAAGTTAATAAGAATAAAAGTATAAATCAGATTAGGACTGAGGGGTTTGTATAGTTATTGCATAACAGTATTGTAAAGACCACTCATCACAAAGGCTATTAGATTGTGTAGAAAATATTACAGAATTTATGTATAGGACCTTATAACAATAAACATTCTTTTGATGGTAGTATTAATCATTATGAGAGTACATCAGTTAGCTGTTTTTACAATAATGTAGGTTTAAGTGAAAACTTACATTTTATTGAGCTCGTCATAAAAGTTATATAGTTTAGTCATTAGTTTTACAACTAAAACAATTAGTATGTTGTAATTTTAATTATTAACATTATAACTAACGAATTACAAATATTAGATGGTAACATGATTTCTAAGTGTATAAATTCGTACTGGTTTTGTGATTAATGATTACTCATAGTTGCAAATTTTACTTACGACTGGAGTGATGAAAGTGATGAACACACATCCTGTCAGTAAGCAAGCAGCGAGATAAAATCAAAATGAATATATATATAATATAAATAAATAATTTATCCTAATTAATATAATAGTTGTTCATGTTCATTTAAACATAAACAATGCAAGAAACAATTACAGTATCCCCAAAATATTAACCCTATCACTGAGTCAGATCCACACAGGCCAACATAATAGTCGTAGACGAATAGGTACTACTAATAATAACATCATGGTGAAGAAACACGGCAAAGTACAGCAAAGTGAGAGAGAGAGAGGGAGAGAGACTTGGCATCAGATTCCCTTGGGCTGCTGTGGTCCTAGCGGCGGTGTCTGTCTAATCGCCGGTGGTCCTTGCTGTGGCGGCAGTCCCCCCCTCTGCTGCATGGCCGCCACATGTTGCTGGTGCTGAGCCTGGTAGTAGGCCTGCTGTTGCTGTTGGTGATGGTAGCCGGGGTGCTGCTGCTCCACTAAAGCCCCGCCACCCGGCGGGTAGTTCATCCCCGGGGGCTCAGGGGGCCAGTCGGGTGGAGGGTAGCCGCCACGGGACTGTTGCTGCTGCTGTTGAGGGCCGTACTGCTGCTGCGAGGTCTGCTGCATATACTGCATGTGCATGTGCTGCTGGTGTTGGTGCATGATCATGCCGCCGCCCTGGGGTCAACCGGTGGCCATCATCTGGCTTTGCATCATCGACTGGTGCGATTGGTACTGTTGGCTTGCCTGTTGTTGTTGGTCGGGGGGTGGATAGCAGCCGCCCACCATCTCCATCGATGGCATGGACATGCTGCGTTGCTGTTGAGGGTGCATCGGCATACCTGCAGCACCGAAAGAGATATTGTGAGATATTATACAGACTTTCATAAGTCTGGTTATATACTTCGCTATAATGGGTATAAAAGAAAAATTCATTGTTTTATTATAATATATTATTGCTTATATTAGAAATAATACAAAACACAAATCTTTAATCACTATAATTTGGAGTTTGGTTTATTATTCATTTATCCAAAATATGAAGTTTTGTGGCAATTTTTATTTTGGATTGCATAATCTACAAGTTCTAATCAAAATATGTATAATTTTTAAATAAATACACTAATTGGTTATTGAATATAGCAGATAGTGGTGATTTAAAATTGTGAAATATTCTATGTAAACAAAACAGTACAATAAAAATAAAATTTGTTATTTTAAAGTTTCAATAACTAGTAGTAGCTTGTTTACTTTTTTACATTCAATAAAACGGTTTTATTTTAATTCCTGATATATTTTACGCAGTTTTATATATAATTCCCTATTCCGTTGTTTTGGAAAAGAAATTTCTAATATTTCTTAATATATTATGCGTTTTAAGCTTTCTCGTGTTGTCGACAGCCAAAATATATCTAATATATTATATACAAATAAAGTTAGATCCGTGTTATCTTACTCCTACATAAGTTTAATGTACTTTCATCATTTTGAATCTAGTTATTTTTAGCGATATAAATGAGATATTTTGTTTTGAAATTGGTAAAGAAATTAATAAATAGCTAATTAAGTAAGCAAAAATTGATGCACACAGAATTATGAACAGCAATTTATTCTTAATTGCCCTTGTACTGAGCTTCCGAATAATATCAACCTCTTACACTGTGTGAGCGCTAATTATTACTTCTAATAAAAATAGTACATCATGACGGTCAAGTTTTTCCAACAATAGTTTTTTCTCCTGAGATTAACAAAAAATACTTTTATTAACCCTTCATACGTGGACATATTTTGTAGGGTTTGCTACGTGCAAAGGGGTAATTTACCCTGATTACGTCATAAACCCCAGTTAGGAAAAAAACCATATATTATGCTATATTATATTGACCCATATATGCTATAACTTTTGATCAATACGACAATCGACTTGATTCTTTTTGCATCTGATTCCAGATCACGAGATCTATATTTGTTAGTATATTTTTATATTATACTACTTATATAAATAAGCTAGTAGTATAAATTCTATTTGAGTATTATTTAAAATTGCTGGTTATTTTAATAAATAATTTTATTATGCAAGTTATATGTATATAATTTACGATAAACTTATTTTTTCTATTAATGTTGCACGTTTTAGCTTCTAATATAATCGGCAAGTATGAAAACCCAGAAGGGGGTTATAAAATAGTTTAATAATAACACCATTTTTTATAGTATGTAAAATATTCGAAATTATTTTTTTCTAGTTAGATAAAAGTAAAAGCCACTGATTAAAAAAATCAAGGTCATACATTATTTATATATTTTAAACAATTTGCCATACCCCTACGTACAAAGGATTAAAATGCAGATGTGAGGCCTATGACGAATATGTTGACTCTGTGAACTTTATTTCAAAATTACAAAAGATTTTCAAAGTTCCGCTCCAAATTTCTTGAATTAAAAAACTTTCAAGGATTTCAAGTAATCCTATAAATAATGTATTGATAGAATTTTACTATCTGCCCGCAAACATTGTGATACATTTATGATGCAATACATTTGTGATGAGACATTTTAAATGCAATGCTGCACTTAAAATGACTGTTTACAACATTCATAGAAAACTCGTATTCATTTCGTCCTTGGCATAATAATTTACTAATTAAAAATAAGTTGTTTTTTTAGAACATTTGGTTGTTACATACTCTTGAATATTGTATTTGATAAAATCGGGCAGCTAATGTTTCATAAGGTTGATCATAATTTTTCAATATCGAAATCACTGGCATAATATTAGATTATTTGTATCTACTATCCAATGGTTTGAATGTTATAAAAAATTTAACCTATCTATGTTAATGTATTTGACCATCTTTTTAGTAGGATTAGTTGTGATATGCGACTATCAAAATAATAAACTACACGCGTCGGTAATATATATTCTGCTGAACCAAAATAACACAGTTGAAGAACATTTATATATCACTTGCTAATCAGTAAAAAGTTTATAAAAAGGATCGAACTTAAAAATGGATAAACTCACTCATCATATTATTAATCGATTGATTAGGTAAAATATATTTTTAATTTATCAGACGAGCAACAACTTGTGACCGACATGCCTTTCATCTCTTTACAAAAAGCATCAGTTCGTGTATTGTACTTCAACCTACCTCAAGGGTTTAGAGTCTTGGAAGGCCCATGACGGGCGGTTTAATTGAAAGTAGGTAACTAATTCTTATCTTTTGACAAAAACAATTGACTAAAGTAAATCAATAGTGCTCTCAGACTTGTTCGCTGTAACTCGATAACTATGAATCTGGTTTGAATATATTTCTGCAATTTGGAAGAAAATAATACAACAAAACTGCTATCCGCGTATAAAACTATTTTAAAACACGTTTAAATTTCAATACTTTTACCACCGATATACACTTTAAAATGTAATAGTGCATACTATAAAACCACTACATATTTTAATAAAAGTAATCACGTGGATAAAAGAAATAGGTGACTAGACTTGGAAGGTCGGTCAACAACAGAGAATAATGCTGAAGTCAAAAAGAGATCGTCAGTTGTTATTATAGTAATTTAAGAAAGAAGGAAAGCAGTCAAAATTCCTGTGGGAGGAAAATTACTATATATACAGTGGTGAGGGTAAAAAGTGGTACACAGAGCCAGCCAGCCAGCCAGTCAGTCAGTCAGTCAGTCATCCACTCACCAAAAATGGAATCGTTTGAAGCCCACCGCTCACAAGGACACCACGAGAAAAGTCAAGCGAGAGAGAAACAGAGAGAGAGCGAGCGATGGTAGTAGACTACAATAAACTTGGCGACACCGCCACTAAACGATCATCTCGTTTTTCCTTCAGTCTTTAGGCCGACCTCAAGGATATCAATACACGCTATTATGACTAATCAAAGCTACAGAGGAAGCATGGGAACAATAAGAAGACTGAAAGCTGTGGCTATTATACGGATTAAGTATGCGATATCAAACTGTAGCAGTATTGATTCAGTATTGATCTCTTTCATGCCAGTAATGATAAAACTCTTACCCTGAAAAGTTGAGCTACAATTTATAAATAGAGGTTTATAGCAGGAATTAGAGTAATAAAAGACAACAAATGTAATTCATTAGTTTCACAATGAATCAATAATTGATTGTATATAGAATTACACCCAGTAATTGAAAACATATTTTAAATCAATGAAATTGACAATACTAAATATTTTTTTACTGAAATATATATACATTGTATATATATATTCAAGTATTGGATAGAATTACAAGTTTAAAACAAAACAAAAAAGTTTCTCTACTGACCAATCTCTATGTGTTAAATTTGCCATAACAATTTCCACAACACCCAATCACCAAACGAAAAGTTACAACTTTGCTTACATACGCAGATTTGGAAAATATATCACTAAACTTGCTAAACAGCTAAACCTGTTCTTTTGTTATAGCATAGCAGTTAATTCAAGTTGATGTTGTTTGGATGATATCTTTACAGAGAGTAGTTTTAAAGTATATTTCACTATATAGGTAACATGAAAATACAAGGTTCTCATAAAATATGTACAACATTTGTCCAGGTATTTTCAAGGTGTATGCATTTAGGGTATACATTTTCAAAGCGTGTAACACAATTTAAGTTGGTAGGTATATTTTTTTATTAGGAATAAATGTAATGATGAGGACACATGATTATGTCAGGCCTGTTGCGCCACTTTAAAAAATATATAGAAATTTTGGCCAAAAAATATAGGAATTTGGGCCAAAAAAAGCCAAATTTTACGTTAAGTATTCTTACTACTATGCTTACCTATACAATAGCAATGATCAGGACAGAAATTTAATCTATAAATATCAAATTTGAAAATTATATAATATTGATAATTTGACCACAGCATTTCTGGTGATGGCAATATACATTTCCGATGTTATTCGTTTGTACACTTTTCATGATAATTACCACAATTTTTGACACGATTTCCATTGTCTAAAACAACTGCTGCTTTTACTGCCATTTTTGGATGCATAGAAAAAAATATATAGGAAAAGTTTAAAATATGTAGGAGTATAATATATAGGAGGTTCCAAAAATAAAGGAAATATAGGAAGCGAAACATGCATGTTACGTGTGTACAGTATACAACTTAGCTAACTTAATAATATGTATACTATATCAAAGCAGTTTAGTCATTGTGTAAGTTGCAGTAGTCAGGTTGCTTTTAGATAACACAGATTTTCCAACAAACTTTCAAAATCTGTCTGCAATTTCACCAAACCCTCCTCTTTCTCTTTGGCCTTTTGTCGAAGTGCATAAGATTTGATGACATGTTGCAGCTGCTGCTTGGACATTTCAGCCATCAGTGCCAACTCATCAGCCTCCTTGAACAAGTCCTTGACAACCTTCTTCATCTTCTCCAAGTTCATCCTCGCCACTGCCACTTCACCCTTCTTGGTTTTCCATTGTACCTCTCTGCCCCCCGTTGTTTCCCTTTGCAGCCTTCTGGTTTTCCAGGAGGAGGCCATACTTGCTTTTCATGTTTTCTAATTTAAATATTTTATATATAAGGACATTGATAGATTTCAAGTCTGGTGTAACACCCGAGTAATGATTACTCAGGTGTTATCTCAACACAGAGTAGGGTTAACTCGGGTGTTAAGTTTACCCAGGTGTAGTTAACTCGGGTGTTTAGATTACTCAGATGTTTTAAAGTTTATTTTTAGTTTCGATTTTATTTTCCAAAATGAGATTTCACTGGACAACCAATCTATCGATAAAA